>PVJO010033537.1:0-11969 GCA_004026905.1 Hystrix cristata
AAACAAACAAAAATAGCTTATGAATGAAATGGAGCCATTAAAATAGTAATTATTAAGTATATAAACACATGAGAATGTGTTCAATATGCATTTTGATAAGACAAAGAGACTGTGTACATCTATGTATTAACAAAAGTAAAAATATATTCACTAGTTCGGGTTTGTTTTGGTTCCGGGGATCAAACTCAAGGCCTTGTACTTCCTAGGCAAGCACTCTAACCACTGAGCTAAATCCCCAGCCCCTCACTAAGGGGTTTTTTTTGTTTTGTTTTGTTTCTTTGTGTTTTTTTTTTTTTGGTGCTGGGGATCAAACTTAGGGCCTTGTGCTTGCTAGGCAAGCGCTCTAACCACTGAGCTAAATCCCTAACCCCCCCACTAAGTTTGTTTTTTTGTTTTTTTTTTTTTTTTTGGTGGTACTGAGGATTGAACTCAGGCCCTTGTGCTTGCAAGGCAAGCACTCTAATCACTGAGCCAAATCCCCAGCCCCCCCTCACTAAGTTTTTATAAAATGGCTTAAATTTCTTTTCTTTTCTTTTCTTTTCTTTTTTTTTCCCTTTCTTTTTTTTGGTCCTTGGGATTGAACTCAGGGCCTTGTACTTGCTGGGAAATTTTTTTCATTTTTAACATATTTAAGGTGAAATATATTTGAAGAACGGTCATTACAACCAGAAAAACTGATAGTAAAGGCTTTTAGGCCTGATTGAAAATAGGTTATGGGATTTTTCTTTGATATCATTATTAATTCTCATTTGTTCTCATTTGATATCATTATTAGATTCTCATTTGTTCATACTGGTTACATTGATCTTGTTTTGAGGGGAAGGAATAGACCAATACACAATTTTCTTTCTTTCTTTTTTGGGTTTTTTTTGTTTTTTTGAGGCAGGGTCTTGCTATGTAGTTCAACCTGGCCTTGAACTCACTATGTAGCCCAGGCTGGCCTCGAACTCGAGGTGATCCTCCTTGCCTCAGCCTCCCAAGTGCTGGGATTACAGGCGTGAGCCACCACACCCAGCTATGATTTTCAAATGGTTACAGATTATGGAACTTTTTGTTATCTGATAATATACTCACAGAATTTATGACATTCATGGTTTCTTCTATTCCTGAAATATTTTGGCATTATTTCTGTATTTGTAGAGGTGACCAGACATGATGTAGTTTTTAACATTCATAGATAGAGGTAGGGGATTTAGCTCAGTGGTTAAAGAGCTTGCCTAGCAAGCACAGGTCCCTGAGTTCAGTCCGCAATGCCAAAAAAAAGAAAATAAAGTAGTTTTACAGAGCAGAGTGAAAAAGATGAATACTCATCAAGCATCAACCTTTATTTCTAACCATTGTTAATATACATAAATACTGTTTCACAAAGTTGTAAGTTCTAGTATTTGACTGAAGCTATCAGTATCCAACTTGAATTAAGATTTTTTTTGGTGTTGGGGATCGAAATCAGGGCCTCGTGCTTGCTAGACAAGTGCTCTTACCACTGAGCTAACTCCCCAACCCCAAATTCAGCTATTTTTACAAGAAATGAATTCATCACCAACATGTTCAAATGTTGAACCAGATGATACTTAAAGCTTCTTTTTTGAGATATTGGGGGTTGAATCCACCAGGGCTTTCATATTGAGCTTCCTCTCTAATCCTTTTTATTGTATTTATTTATTTTATTTTATTTCTGATTTTTTTTGAGACAGGGTCTCGCTGTGTAATTCAGGCTGGCCTTGAGCTCACAGCAATCCTCCTGCCTCTGCCCCCCGAGTGCTGAGATTACAGGCATGCACTGCCTTACCTAGCTTCTTTTTAAATTTTGAGACAAAGTCTTGCTGCATTGTCCAGGCTGGGCTTAAACTTCAATCCTCCTGACTCAGCCTCCCAAAGTTTTAGGGTTATAGGTTTGTGCCACCTTGCCCAGCTTCCTTTAAGCTTCTTTACAATATTAAGCTTTTGTATTTCATGTTTTACTTATTTCTGTGTATTGACATAGTACACTTTAAGTATATTAAATAGTCCAGCATGATGACATTTATTACTTTACAATAACAGCTCAACAGTAGTTATTCAAAACATGTTTGAGTTTCTGGCAAGTATCAGGTTATACTGTATGTCATGGGTTCTGAGAATATAGCAGTAAATGAGACTTAGAGGGTTCTTCACCTCCCAGAATTTCATATCCTTTTTTTTTTTTCAAGTTGCTGGGTATTGAAACTAGGGACTTGCTCATGCTAAGCATTTGCTGTACCACTTAGCTAGGCCCCCAGGTCCTCCACCACATGTTTTTTAAAAAATTTTATTTTAATGGTACATTTTAGATGTACATAGTGATAACATTCATCATAGGGGATTTGTACCTATACATGACATATCTTGTTGCTTCTTTTTTTCCCATTCCCCTCCCCTCACTCCCTCCTCCCTATTTACAAAAGCTTTGCTTCCATTTTTTCCTTCCATTTTTTCCTTCCATTTCTTATTTCTCTTGTCCTTTGCTCCGTTCTCCCTCCCTTGCTCCCTTTCCCATTTGGTCATTTTCTTCCTTTTCCCAATATAATACATTTTAGTCTTTATTTACACTTTCAGTTTCTCACACCAAAGAAACTATGTGGTATTTAAACATGTATGTCCCATTTATTTCACTTATGAGTATGGTCTCAAGATGCATCCATTTACCTAGGAATATCTCAAGCTTATCATTCTTTATGGCAGAGCAGTACTCCATTGTATAAAAAAACCCACATTTTCTTTATCCATTCTGCTGTTGATGGCCATTTGGGTTGTTTCCAAGATTTAGCTATTACAAACTGTGCTGCCATAAACATGGGTGTGCATATTATCGCTGTGGTATGATGCTTTTAATTCTTTTGGGAAGATACCAAGAAGTGGAATAGCTGGGTTGAATGGAATCTCTAGTTTTAGTTCCCTGAGGGATCTCTACCCTGATTTCCATAGTGGTTGCACCAGTCTACATTCCCACCAACAGTGGAGAAGTGTTCCTTTTTCTCCACGACCCCTCCAGCATTTGTTATTGGCTGATTTGTTGATAATAGCCATTCTTTCTGGAGTGAGGTGGAATCTCAGGGTTGTTTTAATTTGCATCTCTCTAATGACCAGTGATGTTGAACATTTTTTCATATGTCTATCTGCTGTTTCTACTTCTTCATCTGAGAAGTATCTTTTCATTTCAGTTGCCCACTTTTGGATTGGGTCTTTAAATTTGTCCACCACACATTTTTAAGGTTCATTTCATGGAACAATTAAGTAGTTTTGAAGATCACGGGTTAGATAGCTTATTAGATTCCTTTTATTGTGTAGTTTTCTCTTTAAAAGACATTACTCTGCTGGGACTGTATAGCTCAGTAGGAGAGCATATGCTAATCATGTGTGAAATGAAAAAAAGGTAGTTATTATAGACAGCTAAGAAACGTGTATCTTAACTTAAAGATGCATAGAGGGTATTAAATCCTCACCCATATGTAAAGCCCCTACTTGCAGGCTAGAGATGTAGCTTGATGGTAGAGTACTTGCTTTCACCTGTATGAGGCCCTGGGTTCAGTTCCTGAGTGCCACAAAAAATGATAAGCCAGTTTTAGGAAAGCCATTCCAGGGTTGAGGATTTAGCTCAGTGGTAGACTGCTTGCCTAGCAAGTGCAAGGCTCTGAGTTCAATCCCCAGCAACCTAACAAAACGAAACAAAATAAAAGCTATTTTTAAGGTTAAAGTAATGAATAATTGTGAAATTTATTTTGCTAAGTATTTATTTCTGAGTGACTACTAAGTGCTGTAGAATTTTGTCTTCCTGTATGTTTTTTTTTTTAATCTATATGGTAGAGGATTTTTATTTTGTTTTTGTTTTCTCTTTCTGTTTTTTTTTTTTAGTCTTTCTATTTACCTGTTTTTCCTTGTAAGGATTTTAGTTATGGTATATATAGATATATTTAGAAAAAAAAATTTGTTTTTAGAAAAATATTTAAGCATACTGCCCATAGTAGTGGCTTACATGATCTTTATGTTAAATGAGTAGTTTTGCTTTCGGTTTGGTTTTATGAATCTGGGGATCAGACCTAAGGCTTTCAGCATACTAGGCAAGCAATCTGCCACTGAGTTACACCCCTAGGCCAATGAATGTGTTTAAATGCAAGATTAACTTATTAAAGGCTAATGAATTTTATACTTATAGGAAATTCTTATCTTTCTGTTGTTAGAATCGTTTAGGAAGAAGTAAAATAAAATATACCCAGATCCAATATACTTGATCTGTCTGATAGTGATACATAAATAAGTTAATGATATCAATATCTTGTCATTTTCCTTAGTATTATTCTTTTGGAGGGGTGGTGTGGGGGATTGAGCTCAGGGCCTTGTGCTTGCTAGACAAGCACTCTACCACTTGAGCTAAATCCCCAACCTGCTTAGTATTTTTCTTGTTTGAAGTATTAAATAGCCCTGACTTTGTACTGCTGTTAGGAATGGCTGCACAAAAATTTTAGATGGAATTCTATACTTACTGATACTAATTTAAACATAATTTTCCAGGTAATCAATGATCCTATCCATGGGCACATTGAGCTGCACCCTCTTCTTATCCGAATCATTGACACACCTCAATTTCAACGACTTCGGTACATTAAACAGTTGGGAGGCGGCTACTATGTTTTTCCAGGAGCTTCACACAATCGATTTGAGCATAGTCTAGGGTAAGAAGGGACGGGGAACTTGCAGTTTTTAACTACCCTCTGGAGGCCACCTAAGGTTTTGCACGCATATATTCCCAGCTACTTTGGAGACTAGGGTGAAAGGATCACTTCATCTCACCAATGAAAATATTTATTGAGGTCAATTGGATAAAATATTTGTGTCTAATATTACTTAAAAGCTAATAGTATGTACAGCAGAGAAGGTGGCACCTCTGTTACATACAGTGAAAGGGAGATGAGACTTTGGTTTCTTCTTCTGTTATAGAATGTTGAGCCAGAAGGATACGGGCAGGGAACAACTAGATAATTTTCTACATTTTCATGAAATACCCACAGTACATTACTCTGTGTGTGTGTTTGTGTGTTGTTTTGTAGTATTTTTAATTACGCCACATATATTTATACTCAAATTTTAACAAATATTTATTAAACATCTACTAGGCCCTACCAAACCACAAAGTAGAAACCTTCTTGGGTTCAAAGTTCAGGGGAGCTGAACCCTCTTAAAGCTGAGTTCACAGGAAGACATGATTGTATTCTTTTAGACATGTTGAACGATAATGCCAGTACAACCTGCTGAAATTTATGGGACACCGTGAAAGCAGTCCTACAAGGGAAATTTATAGCTATGGATGCCCATATCAGAAAAACAGAGCGAGCTCAAATAAACAACCTAATGTTGAACCTCAAGCTTCTAGAAAAAAGAAGAGCAAGTCCAACCCAAAGCTCATACAAGAAAGAGAACATTATAAAATTCAGAGCCAAAATTAATGCGATTGAAACTAAGAAAGCAATACAGAGAACCAATGAATCAAAGAGTTGGTTCTTTGAAAAATTAAATAAAATTGACAAACCCTTAGCCAACCTTATCAAAAAAAGGAAAGAAAAGACTCAAATCTATGCAATTAGGAATGAAAAGGGTGGGTGTTGGGGATGTAGCTCAGTGATAGAGCACTCACCTAGTAAGCACAAGGCCCTGAGTTTGATCCCCAGCACCAAAAAAAAAAGGTTGGGGGGGGGTGAAAAGGTTGAAATCACAGCAGATCCTGCAGAAATCCAGAAGATCATCAATAGGGGGCATAGCTCAGGGGTAGAGCATTTGACTGCAGAAGATCATCAATAACTACTTCGAGAACCTGTATTCTAATAAGATTGAAAACACAGAAGAAATAGACAAATTCCTAGGTACATATGAATTACCAAAACTGGATCAAGAAGATATCAAAACTCTACATAACCCAATATCAGCCACTGAAATTGAAGAAATAATTAAAAACCTGCCAACAAAGAAAAGCCCAGATCCTGAAGGATTCACTGCTGAATTCTACAAGAGATTTAGAGAATATTTAATGCCACTATATCTCAAAGTTTTTAAAGAGATTGAAAGGGAAGCAGTGCTCCCAAATTCATTCCTGGAAGCAAGCATCACCCTGATACCAAAACCAGAGAAGGATCCAACAAAAAAAGAGAACTACAGGCCAATCTCATTATGAACATAGATGCAAAAATCCTCAGTAAGATACTGGCAAACAGAATGCAACAAATCATCAAGAAAATTATACACTATGACCAAGTAAGATTCATTCCAGGGATGCAGAGATGGTTCAACGTACGCAAATCAATAAATGTGATACACCATATTAACAGAGCCAAGGACAAAAACCATATGATCACCTCAATAGACTCAGAAAAAGCATTTGACAAGGTATAACACCCATTCATGATAAAAACCCTGCAGAAAATTGGAACAGATGGTCTTTATCTCAATCTCAATAAAAGCCATCTATGACAAACCAATAGCCAACATTATACTAAACGGTCAAAAACTAAAAGCTTTCACTCTAAAATCTGGAACAAGACAAGGATGTCCACTCTCACCACTCTTATTCAATATAACTCTGGAAACATTAGCCAGAGCAATTAGACAAGAGAAAGAAATACAAGGAATAAGGATAGGAAAGGAAGAAGTTAAATTATCACTATTTGCAGATGACATGATACTTTATATAGAAGACCCCAAAAACTCCACCAAAAGACTCCTAGATTTAATAACCAAATTCAGCACCATAGCTGGGTACAAAGTCAACACTCTAAAATCAGAAGCATTCCTGTACACAAATAGCAGACTCACTGAGAGAGAAATTCGGGAAACAACACCTTTCACAACAGCATCCAAAAAAATGATGTACCTAGGAATCAGTCTAACAAAGGAAATAAAAGATCTGTGCATCCTTTAGACATGTTCAGAGAGAAAGTGCTGAAAATGCATTTGTTTTAGTTATTTTTTTTCTTGTTGTTGGGACAGAATATTTGACACCCAAAGTTAGAGGAAGAAAGGTTTATTAGCTTATAGTCTGTAGAGGTTTTAGTCTATAGTCTGTTGGGTCTGAGGCAGGGCGGCATGGCAGAGGCAGGGTGGACCGGCAAGGCAGCAAAGTAAAGTGAGGAAATGTAAGGAATGTATGTAAATAAGCAATGTAAACAAGTAGCTAATTAGCCTCTTCCTGTATCTTTTATTTAGGCTACCTGTCTTCAGGGTGGCCCGTATTCTCACTCTTAATCTCAGTCTCATATCTTTGATCTCAGCAGAACCATGCCAAACTGATCAATGGATTAATTTAGTAATCACACACTCTAGATCTAGCTATCTCTTACCACATGAGGCTTTGGGGGGACATCTAGACACAAACCATAACATTCTATCCCTGGACCCCCAAAGACTCATGTATAGCCCATTATGTAAAAGGCATTTAGTCTATCTCTAAGAGTTGCCAAAGTCTTAACAGTTTCAGCATTGCTGAAAAGTCTAAATCTAAAGTCTCTGAGATTTAAGGCAAACTCTTAGCTGTAAGCCCCTGTATAAATGAAAAGAAGGTTAAACACTTTTAACATATAATGGCACAAGATAAGCATTATCATCTTAAAAGGTACAAATAGGGGAATATAAAGGAACGGGACCAAAGCAATTCTGAAATTTAGCAGGGTAAACATTAATTTTTGTAGTTCTATGTGTAGCAATCTGTGGTGAAGTCTGAATTCTAAGGGGCTTGGGTGGCTCTGCCCCTATGGCACTTCTGGTGGTGGCAGCTCTCATGGCTTTTCTCTTGGGCTGATTTTGTTCTCTCGATGTAGTTTTCTTTAGGCGATCTATATTTTTGGCTTTTCTAAACTTTTGGGGTCTTTAGTGTACCTTTGGCTTTATCTTTATAGCTTTATACACTGCCCTCTCAGGGCCACACTGTCTGGCCTCCCAGGCCTTTTTTTGAAATCTGGGTGGAAGCCTTTTTGACTTTATAACTCTTGTATTCTGTATGAACCTAAAACCAGGGCCACGAGGATGATGCTAGGGTCTGCCACCAGCTGGAGTAGAAACTAGGCTTTTTTCTTGTTTGTCTATGGTGGTCATGTGTCTGGATTTTTGAGTGCTCTGAACCAAATCTCGAGGAATAACTTCCCTAGGCTGCCGCCATTCTGGAACGTGGCGCTCTGGGGCATTCTTTTCAAAGTAAAATCTTTCACCTTTCTAACTCTGAGGCTGTAAAGGCTGGAGTCTTGTTGTTTCTTGTGATGTCCTTGGGCCATTTTTTCTTTTATCTTTTGAAATACCCAGCTTTTCTTTGCTGGTTTCTTTAGTAACAAGTCTCTCTTTCATTCTATCTTTGTAGGCCACAACTTTATTGGCGCTTTCTTTATGGGCAAACTCACAGTATTTTGAATTATTCTGCTGTGTTGTTTGTTCTTGGTTTTTAACATAAATCTGGCTAAAAGCCCCTAACAATAGCCACGCCACCGCCTCAACATTAGACTGTTTTGAAATTTCTTTTGTAAGATTAATTAGTCCTCCGCCCTTAATTTCAGTCTCAGGCAAAGTCTCTGGACACAAGTAAAATTCAGACAAACTTTCTGTTAAGCAATAACATATATGGTCTGGAGTCTAACAGCCAACACAGTCCTTTTTCTCAGTAGAAACCTCTTGAGCCTGGTCTGTACTGGCAAATTTCTTTATTTCTAAAGTTTTCTTAACGCTTTTCTTTCTCGTAAGACAACTCTAAAGGCTGTTAAACCACATGGTCAAGTATAGTCTCAGTAACGACCCCACTTCTGGTTCCAAATTCTGTTTTAGTTATTTTTCTCTCTTGTTGGGACAGAATATTCGACACCCAAGGTTAGAGGAAGAAAGGTTTATTAGCTTATAGTCTGTAGAGGTTTTAGTCTATAGTCTGTTGGGTCTGAGGCAGGGCGGCATGGCAGAGGCAGGGCAGACCGGCAAGGCAGCAAAGTAAAGTGAGGAAATGTAAGGAATGTATGTAAATAAGCAATGTAAACAAGTAGCTAATTAGCCTCTTCCTGTATCTTTTATCTAGGCTACCTGTCTTCAGGGTGGCCCGTATTCTCACTCTTAATCTCAGTCTCACACCTTTGATCTCAACAGAACCATGCCAAACCAATCAATGGATTAATTTAATAATCACACACTCTAGATCTAGCTATCTCTTACCACATGAGGCTTTAGAGAGACATCTAGACACAAACCATAACAGCATTTAACATTTGTTAAAGCATTTTTTCTTTTTTTTATGGTGCTGGAGATTAAACCCAAGGCCAGAAACTCGCAAATGCTAAACTAGCTCTCTATTACTGAGCCACATCCCCAGCCCTGTTAAATACTTTGTCTTCAATTCTATGTTGTAATAGAGATTCCTGCTATTTGAAAAATTGTGGGCTGGGCGTCATGGCACACATCTGTAATCCTAGCACTTGGGAGGCTGAGGCAGAAGGATCGCCATGAGTTCAAGGCCAGCCTGGGCTACGTAGTTCACAGTCAGTCTGAATTACATAGCAAGACCCAGTCTCAAACTCCAAAAAAGAAAAAAAAATTGTGGTAAAAGAACAGAACATATAGTTCTGTAGTGTTAAGTATATTTATACTGTTGTGCAATCAGTTCATCTTGAGAACTGAAACTGTATTCCAGTTAAACAATAACTTCCCAGCCAGAACTGAAACTTTATGTTGGTCAGACAACTCCCCAGCAGGGCGAGGTAGTGTACTTCTGTAATCTCAGCACTCAGGAGGCTGAGTCACAGGAGAATCACCATGAGTTCGAGGCCGACCTCTGCTACATAGTGAGTTCAAGACAAGCCTGAACTACATAGTGAAACCCTGTCTCAAAAAAACCAAAATAAAAAACAACTTCCCATTTCCTTCTCTCAGCTCCTGGTAACCACAATTCTACGTGCTGTTTGTATGAATTCGACTACCCCAGGAACCTCATCTTAGAGAAATCATACAACATTTATATTTATGTGACTGATTTCACTTAGCATAATGTTCTTGAGGTTTATCCATATCATAACATATGTCAGAGTTCCTTTTTAGGGGTTGGGGATTTAGCTGAAGTGGTAGAGTGCTTGCCCAGCAAGTGCAAGGCCCGAGTTCGATCCCCAACACCCAATAAATTAAATAAATAAATAAATAAATAAAATCAAAAGGCCAATGTTTAAGCTTCACATAATGAATAATTGTGAAATTTATCTTTTCTAAGTATTTCTAACTACTAAGTGCTACAGAGTTTTATCTTCCTGTGTGTGATTTTATCTGTATGGTAGAGGGTTTTTATTTTGTTTACCCCAGCTGGAATTTCCTTCCTTTTTGTTTTATTTCTTTTTTCCGTTTGTTTATTTTTTTGAGACAGTATCTTACTACATAGCCCAACAGACCTCAAACTCACAGCTTTCCTCCAGCCTCAGATTTACAAGTGCTGGGGTTTCAGACGTGTGCCACCATGCTCAACTTCTGTCCTTTTCAAAGCTGAATAATATTTCATTGTATAAATATGTTTATTCCACATTTTGTTTATCCATTCATTTATTGATGGACACTTAGGTTGTCTTCACCTCCCTGCTATTGTGGATATAGTGCTGTTATGAATATGAGTATAAAATATTTCCAGATCCCACTCTCAGTTCTTTTGTATCCCGAAGTGAAATTGCTGAGTCTTATGCTAGTTCTATTTTTCATTAAAAAAAATTTTCTTTGAGGAAGCCCCATACTGTTTTTCACAGCAACTACACCATCATACATTTCTTTTGGGGGTGGTGGTGTTGGGGATCGAATTCAGGGCTTTAAACTTGCTAGTCAAACACTCTGCCACTTGAGCTAAATCCCCAACCTCTCCTCTTCTTGTCATACATTTCTATAAACAGTGCACAAGGGTTCCAGTTTCTCTACATCCTGACCAACGCTTGTTATTTTCTGTTGTTATAACTTATTTTCTGTTTTTATGATAGTGGCCATCCTCATGGGTGTAAGGAGATGTCTCATTGTGGCTTTGATTTGCATTTCCATAATGACTAGTGATATTGAGGCAGAGGTCCTGCTTCTGTTTATATGTTTTGTAAAATAGACTAATTTGTAAAGTTTCCCTACGATATACTAGAATGTTTGCAAAATACACCAAAGTTCTTGAGTCCAGATATATTTCAAATGGAAGAATGATCTCTCTCTCTCTCTCTTTCTCTCTCTTTCTCTCTCTCCAGAGTAGGCTATCTAGCAGGATGTCTAGTTCGTGAACTGTGTGAAAAACAACCAGAGCTGCAGATAAGTGAGCGAGATGTGCTCTGTGTTCAGATTGCCGGCCTTTGTCATGATCTTGGTAAGCTGTATGAAGAGACAAAATTGTTAGGTAAAATCAGGACATAGGTAACCTCCCTTTGAAATTTGAAAATCAGACTAACCAAGAGAAATATGGAGGTCGTATTTTAGTTGTCCACTTGGCATTAATATAAAATGCACTATTGCTTCCTACAATGATTCATAAACCCAAAACATTGCTATTTTATTTTCTTGTAGTCTTTCAGTGAATTTCCCATGTTAAGCATGTTTGTACAAGTTATGAAAGGGCCTTCTGAGAGGGCGTGGTAACACATATCTGTCACCTTAGCTCTCTGGGGGGCTGAAGTAGAAGGATCTCAAATTCAAGTCTTAACAGTCAGTTTATTGACGTTCTATCTCGAAATATAAAGAACTAGGAATGTAGTTCAATATGAAGACTACAAGTGCAATCCCTAGTTCTGAAAAAAAATGGCTTTCTGATGATTAATTTTTCTTACTACTGTGTTTGGGATGATACGAATTTAATTTTTCTTTTATCTTTCCTCTTTTTTTTTTTTGGAGACAGGGTCTTGCTATGTAGTTCAGGCTGGCCTTGAACTCACAGCAATCCTCCTGCCTCAGCCTCTCAAGTGCTTGTAGGCATGTGTCACCACGCCTGGCTTCTTATC
>PVJO010033538.1:0-11965 GCA_004026905.1 Hystrix cristata
TCAGGATTTTTATATCTTCTTGATTCAGTTTTGATAGTTCCTATGTATCTATTTCTTCGGAATTCTCCATTTTATTAGAGTACAGGTAGTTACTAATTATCTGGATTTCAGCAGAGTCCATTGTAATTTTGACTTTTTCACTTTTAGTTGCATATATTGTGTCTTTTCTTTCCTTCTTTTGGTAAGATTGGCTAGGGGTTTTTCTATTTTGCTCATTCTTTAAAAGAACCAATTCTTTGGTTCAGTGGTTCTGTGTGTGTGTGTGTGTGTGTGTGTGTGTGTGTTTTACTGTCAATTTCATTAATTTCTGCTCTGATCTCTATAATTAATTTCCTGCTTTGTAGTAGCTTTGGATTTGGATTATTCTTGTTTCTCTAAGACCTTGAGATGCATCATTATGTTGTGTATTTGGACTTGTGCTCTTTCTGATAGGGGCATTTATAGTTCCAAACTTCCCTCCTAGGACTGCTTTCATTGTGTCCCATAGGTTCTAGTGTGTGGTACTGGCATTATCATTTGATTCTACGGCTTGTCTAATTTCTTCTTTAGTTTCTTCTGTGACCCATTTATCATTTAGGATAGTATTGTCTAGTTTCCATGCATTTGTATAATTTCTGTGGTTTCTTTTACTATTGACTTCTAGTTTCATTGAAGTATGATCTGATAATGTGCATGGAGTAATTTTCATTCTTTTGTGTTTAATTAACTGTGCTTTATGGGATAGTATGTGGTCTATTTTGGTGCAAGTCCCATGTTCTACTGAGAAGAACATGTATTATATTGTTGTTGAATGGAACACTCTGTCAAGTCCATTTGCTTGAAGGTTTGGTTCAAGTCTGATATTTCTTTGTTCATTTCTGTC
This sequence comes from Hystrix cristata, assembly GCA_004026905.1. Classification (NCBI taxonomy): domain Eukaryota; kingdom Metazoa; phylum Chordata; class Mammalia; order Rodentia; family Hystricidae; genus Hystrix; species Hystrix cristata. The sequence continues at coordinate 863 of PVJO010033538.1, forward strand.
TGGTTTATCTATTTGTGACAATGAGGTATGAGGTTGTCTAGTATAATTCTATTGGTGTTTATCTGATATTTTGTGTCCAGTTGGGTTCATTTTATGAAGTTGGGTATGCCAGTGTTTGGTTCATATATGTTTGTAATTGTATTTCTTCCTGTTGAATAGTTTCCTTAGCCAATATTTAGTTACTTTCTTGCTTCCTCTGATCAGTTTTGGCTTGAAATCAAAATTAGAATAGCTACTCCTGCTTTTTCCTGGATCTTTGTTGCATAGACTATTTTCCATCTTTTGATTTTTTAATCTGTGAATTTCTTTTTGAATGAAATGTGTTTCTTCTATACTGCATATCATTGGGTTTTGTTTTTTGTTCCATTTTGCCAATCTGTGTCTTTTGATTAGGCAAGTGACATCATTCACGTTGAGAGTTATTATTGAAAAGTATTGACTTATCCCTATTATTGCTTTATTTTTCTGTTGCTAATTTCCTTTTTCTCTTTCTCATTTCTGCTTAACTGTTCACTCTGCCTGGTATACTCATTCTATTAGATTTTTTTGGCATCATTGGGTTCATTGTCTCGTTCTAGGATATCCTTGAGAATCTTTTGGAGTGCCGGCCTGGTGGTCATGAATTTCTTCAGGAGCTCTTTGTCATAGAAATAATTTATTTCTCCATCAATTTTGAAGGAAAGTTGCAGGATGTACAGTGGTACCTCACTCCATGAATGCTCTTTTTTTCCCCTTTTCCCCCCAAAACAATGTGGTTCACAAACAGAACCATTAGGTAAAATTTTGTTTTTGTTCACGAACTCTGCATTAGATTAGGTACATGACTGTGGCCATCTTTCCCACATGAACATGAACATGGCCATCTTTTCCAGAATTGTGGAACAAATTAAGTTTGTGAACCATGGTACCACTGTATAAGTCCAAGTTGGAATTTGTTATCTTCTAGGGATTTGAACTATTTCATTCCGAGCTCTCTTCCTTTTAAGGTTTATGTTGAAAAGTCTGTTGTAATCCTGATGGGCTTACCTTTATAAGATATTTTTTGCATTTCTCTACCATGTTTTAAGATTCTACACCTGTGTTAGCATCCTGGTATTTTGAGTATAATGTGACATGGGAAGCCTCTGTTTTGATTGTGGCAATTTGGGGTTGTGTATGCCTTACTTATCTGTATGTATCATTCTTTCCCTATATTTGGAAAGGTTTCTACTATTATTTCTGTAAACAGGTTTTTGTGCCCTTTGTGTTGTCTTATGATTTTTCACTTACTCGAATTAATATTGGATTAGTCTCCTTCTTATCATCTAGTAGCTATTGTGTCTATTTTTCATGTTCTCTTGTTTTTAAGGTGTCTCCAAATAGTTGGTCTTTAAAAGTTTTGTACACTCTGATTCTGATGTTCTCTCTTCACATTGCCACTTCTGCTGCCCATAATTTCAATATAATTTTTAATCTCTTAGATTTCTGTTTGGAACCTTTTAATGCACTCTCAATCCTTGCTAAACTGGCCATTTGTGTTTTGTATCATTTTTTTTTAGCTTAGCTAGCTTTCCATTAGTGTCTTCTATAAGCTCTCTGATCATTTTGTTTAATACTTCTGTTAGTTTAATTATATCATGTGATTTCACTGAGGACCTCATTGACTTATTTTTTATTCTCTTTTGTTATTCTTTCAAACAATTTGAGTGTGTGGCTTTTGTGTTCCTCCCCCTAAAGCCTCTAAGATTGGCTTTGGGGAAGTTGGAAGTTTGGGGAGGCAGTTTGTTTTTATATGTTGTGTTTGTTTAGGTTTGTTTGTTCTTACAGTGGAAAGATTTTGTTGCTAGTATGGAGATCTCTTTAGTTAGACTAGTTTTCAGTAATGCACTCTGGGCATGGATAACTTGTCCTTTGCCTCTATCCCAAGATCCAATCACCTCTGTTAATTTTGGAGTGGGAGGTTGCAGTGCAACTGACCAGCACCCAGTTCTCCAAGAATGCACTCCAGTGTGGTTAATGTCACAAAGGTAATCTGAGTGTTGGCACACAGAGAAAACTCAATAGCGACAATTATGTGACCGTGGAAATATCAAGTAGATCAGCAACAGTGATATCGCCCAAGACAAACTGGGTATTGACATAACCATAAAAACTAATAATGTACTACTTTTAACTACAGAAAAGAAGTACACAAAAAAAATCAAAAAAGAAAAGAAATCCACAATCATAGTATACACACTACAACAATTCAGATGTTGACATATAGCAAATGTGTACTAAATGCACCAAATATATCTCCACTAATGCTATAAAGGAATTAAACAGTAATGACATAAATATATATATATATATATATATATATTTAAAGGTAACAGAAAAAAATGAGAAATAGAAGATAAAAAAGGGAGGAAAGAAGAAATAATATGGAGAATAAAAGTAAAGAAAAATTAAAAGAAAATAATTAAATGGCAAAAAGAAAGGAAAAAAGAGAGAAAAAAGAAAGAATTATGAAGAAACAAAACAAACATAAAGGAGGCAGGACAAAGGAAAATTCTCCAACATAACCAAGTGAAGAAGAAAGAGAAAAGGTAAAAAAGAGTCCAAAAATAGAAAAAAAAAGTCTCTCTTGCTCTCTCTCTTTTTTTTTTTTGAATGAGTAGTTTTCTTCCTGGATCCACAGTTTTGTACTCTAGCAATTCATGGTTTCCTCTTTGTAACCTTATGGCCTGTTGTGGCTCTGCAAGGTGACCCCCCCCCGCCATTCCACAGGGCCCTCTGTTTATCCCAGGCTGTGACAATGTCTAAGCCAAGTCGTGGCCCCCCTGCTGGTAGATAAAGAAGGCAACCAAACTCTGGATCCAGGCTAGATGTAGGCAGTAGGCTGAGGGTTCAAGTACTCAATCCTGGCATTTACAGACATAGCACAACTCAAATTGGGCCTGGCTTCCTACCACAGGAAATGGGGGTTGTGTCCTTTCCTGCCTGAACTCAAACCCCTCAGGTGGTCTCTTTTCAGCCCATTCTCTGTCCATGACTGTCTCCCATGGCTGTCTCTCACCCAGCCACTGTGGGACAGTAACACTGGAAACCCTGAACTGAAGCAGTACCAAAGCTCTTCTGAGTCTCAGATTCAAACAATCTACCCCTTCCAGGAATGGCGCCTGACCAAGCATCCTCTGGCAATATGGTGGGCACCTACCCTGGGATCCCTATCTGGCTATTGCCTGCCATATGGAGGGAGTTCTCTTGGGTACTACCCCATGCTGTTCTGCAGCCCCCAGAATTCACTTTGATTCTGTAGAACCAGGCTCCCCTCTCCGTGAGCTGGAAGCTGGCAGCCAGGAAGGGACTCCAGACTGTTTTGTTTCCTTCTCTGTGTTGTGGTCCATCTCTTAAACTTCTCTGTAGCTTTTAATTTTCCTATAAATTCCTTCTTGGTTCCTAATGGTCTCCTTCTCTTTTTTTCTTCTATATATCATTGTTTTCCAGTGTCTGGGTTTCATATTTTGGAGAGGTTGAATTTTGCTGCCACTCACCACTCCACCATCTTGACTATACTAATTGTACCTTTAAAAATAAAACAATTTCAGCTGCAAAATTATGTTCAGATTTAATCTAACAACAAATATCCAAATATACACTGCATTTTTGTGATATCTTTCACCTTTCAGCATTAGCTATTATTACATCTCATAAATGATACTCCATATTGTGTCCTCTATTTTGCCTATAACTGTGAGGTTAAAACAGAAAAATATTATTTCCTAGGTGTTGTAATTTTCACCCGTTTGAACCACTTTACGTAGTTACAATAATATGTTCTTAAAATTGTCATGGCCCTCAATGGCCTGAAATATTTGGCCAGTGGGATCTGCTGGCAGTTAAGAAGACGAAAATGACATGAAAGTGAACAGGCTGTCTGTGTTGCCCGATCTACTCTTGAGAAAGACACATCTTTTGTGAGAAAAGGGAGAGGTTCAACTCTTCAGGAAGGAGCTCTGTGTGAAAAGGAGTTGACTTTCTTGTTAGGTTCATGAAAAGTCATTGCGTGTAAATGAGGGTTGGGCGGTCAGTCTCTCAGTCTTAAAGACAGACTAATACTTTACATTCCAGACCACGGCCCCTGCACACCACCAGGAACCTCTTTGAAGGCCACCTTTGCTCTGTTCCCACCCTGTTAGCACAAGGTGGAAATTCCATTTTGAGTCCTATATGAAAAAGAGTCAGTGGTGTTTTTATACTGCTTTGTCATCTACAAATCACTTCCATGTTCATTTTCTCATTGGATTTGAACAATCCATTTTAACAATAAGCCTACTTAGTCCAAAAAAGATTAGTAGCCTGTCCATGGTTTCAAAGCCAGTAAGTCATAAAGCCAGGACTAAAATGTAGGTTTTGGCTTTGAGTCCTGCCCTTTCTGGAGCATACAAACATTGCTTCTCCCATGGGTGTGCATTAGAAAATCTGCATCCAACAAACACCAATGGCTTCCTGACTCAAAGGAACTAGACAAAAAATTGAAAGAAGTTTGTGCGAAGTAAGTATGGGAATTTGATACCTCACAGCCCAGTGTTTACTCTGGTAAACAAGTGACCATTGTTAATTATAGGTTCCGATTCCTCACAATTACATCAAAAAACACACTCGGGGACTCTAAGGAGTGTCATGTAGAAAAACAGGGCCTATTCAATTAAGATGTTTGAAGATCTTTATTATTATTTACTTATCTAGTTCATCTTCCTGTTCTACCTCACTGAAAAAAACAGAAGTGTACCAGGAAGGTAAAATCCATATATACAGGCAAGGAAGGCATGGTGACCAGGCATTATACATCTATAATCCTAGCACATTGGAAGGCTGAAGGAGGAGGATTACAAGTTCAAGTCCAGGCTGGGCAACTTGTGACTTAGTGAGACCCTGTCTCAAAACAAAAAATAAAAAAAGGACTGGGGATGTAGCTCAGTGCAAGGTCCTGGATTGAATTCCCAGTAACACATGTACACAAACACACACACACACATACATACTATCTTTATATACAGAATTTTATTCAGATGTATCCAGACATCAGATTAAGAGATTTAGATTTGAGGAATTCCATAGCTGCACCTTTAAAAATTAGACTTCTTCGTGATTTTAAAATGATCAGATTAACAAAATCCTGACAAGAAGCAAAGTGACGGTAAGAAGGGGATAATCCTGTACAGTAGATGTAGATTGTTTCTGTTACAAGTTCGTGTTCATCTTTCTGTCATTCTCTGTTATGTGGGTGCTGCTGCAAAGTTATTGCTTGTCTAAATTTTGCTAACGAGCAGGAGTATATTGAGGCTCATATCCACTTTAATTCTTCCCTTATATATTTTCAACTAGAGATTTCAAGAAGGACACAGTCAGGAGATGCTAAATTTTTCTAGTTTTTTTCAACATTCAATATAGATTCCAACCTCACTGTACCACTCTTCTGGACAAGGAAAAAATGATGGTCTTGTGTGGTCAGAATTTTCTATATAGAGCTCTAAATGAAAGAGGACTGGGATTTTAATGGGTGATAATAGTGGCATTATGGCCACTTAGTGGCCTTTTGAGTGCGTAGCAGAGTGGACGGTTTGCTTGATACATTTCCACCTGAACCAAACATGGTTATCTTCCTATTCCTTATACCCTTTCCCACTCACCTGGAACCAAACACTTCCCTTTGTTGTAGCTTATCTAGGAACAAGGAAATGCCACTAGCTACAGGTAAATATGACCTCTGTGAACTGGCAGAAAGCTTTCCTCAATGGGCTGGCTTGGAGCTCTGGTTTCCAACATGACATCCATTTCACAGTGGCCCAAGCAGAGTATACTTAACCATGGATTCCTTGGTAATTCTGGTGGTTTGTTGATGCAGTTGTGCCCAATGCCAATAAAAGCCGTATTATATGGATTTACAGAAACCTGATTAAAATTTGTTAAGGAGTAAAATCCTGTAACATTAAAAACTAAAATTAGCTGATATTTTTGTTATAAAATAATGGTACTGACTGCTAAGTTGATATAATTTATAAAATATCATCAAATTAATAGGTTTGGGATATTGTAAGTAAAGGAGAATATTGGAACTATATAAAAATATAGTTGCCAGATAAAATACAAAGATACTCAGTTAAATTTGAATTTCAGATAAACAACCAATAACTTTTTTACCATGTTTATCTGATGCAAAATTTGGGACCCACTTATGCTAAAAAAGTATTTATCATTTATTTGTCACTTAGATTTAACTTGCATCTTGTACTTCTGTTTGCTAAACCTGGCAAACCCAGAAAAGAAAAACTCCCATTTCCCCATGAAATGAAGCCATCAGATCAAATAGCAGTTGTTCTTAACACACAACTCATTTGAAATAAGTCTGTTAATAATGGGCAACCGACTGGAAAGGAGTATGTCTCTGCAGAATCTCTATTAGTCTATTTTACAAATAATGTCAGAGTTGTACATAAAGATGTACTGTATGTGCTTTTATACGGCCTCTGAGTTTGACGGTTCCATATTGTGATTAACTGTACAGCAGCAGAGGGAATCGTGGAACAGTGTGTCTTCCAGCTGTGACAGAGAGCCAGGCAGCAATTAGGGTGAATCACAAGGGCTTACCAGGCATATGTTTGGATTTCTTTTGCTGCTATTAGGAAAGACTACAGATCTGTAAAGGTGATTAGTCCAGAATGTGCCACAGCTTCATCCGGGATCAAAAACATTTATAAGTGTTCCTTGAATTGCTTTTAATGTAAAGAGGATTTGAGGATTATTTTATGAAAGGAGTAATTAATAATGAGAGCAGTAGCAGCAGTTAGTATTTATTAAAGGTCTAATATTGGCCAGATATCGTGATTGGTTCTTGACTTTCTACTGGACTCAAGTCTAAGTTCTTAGCCAGTCTGCTGACCTCCTTCCATAAATGACTAACTTCAGACAGAAATATCTCAACTTAAAATATGAGTGATGCTTTCATAAGTTACTTTTACATATGTGCTATGGAGTAACTGAAGAAAAAGATAACTTGAATTTCCAGAACTCACTCACAGGGTGCTATCTGTTTAGGGTTGTTGCAGTTTAGGAACCAAGAAACTCGCGCTGGGGGTATAGCTCAGTGGTAGAGTACTTGCCTAGCGTATATGAAGCCCTGGGTTCAGTCCTTAGCACCACAAATCAGAACAAACACCAAAGAAAACAAAAACCAGGGCGAAACATGTTGGGAGGGAATAAATCTCGTGTATTTTATCCTTTAGCTCATTCCAGAAAGAATTTAAAACAACTTGTTGACTTTTGTGCAGCTTTACATTCTGTTAAGATCAGGTTTTAAACATTTTGCTGGAACTGTGCAGCTCACTCATTTAGGTATTTAGCAAACATGTTCAGAGCATCTCTGCTTGACTTTTGCCCTCAAGGAACATCACCTGGAGAGACAGAGACCAGTGAAGCAGAATTACTACAATGTCATCCCTCAAAGACTTGGAAGTAATCTAGAGACTCGATTTGTGCCAAAACAACCAGAAACAAGAAAACAATATAAAGGATTCCATTTCTGCCCTGATTCAGAAATGACTAGAAGTTTGGTCTTTTGCAAAATGGGTGCATTCATCTCTTCTCGTTTTCCACTGAACTCAGAGTATTAGCATCCTCTGGACTGTGCTCAATTCCAGGAAGAACTGGCTGCACTTTCTCAGCTGCCCCTTTTGTCACCTGATCTAGGATGAAAAGGAATTGTGAACTTTGATGACTGCTCCTGCAAGAGCCAATTTGATGGCCTGTCCTCAGGTGGGAAGATGAACCTCCAGGCGACTAATCTCCTTTAACCAGATGGCTCTCCTGTTCCTCCACAGTGTGCTGGCTCTCAGCTTTCCTCCTGATTTCAGTTTGAAATCCCAGTTTTCTGGGTGAGGAGTTCAGTAGGCTGAGGCTTAGAGAAGGGGAGGGACTCCAGGAGGAAGCATAGCTGTTTAGTTACAGAGATGCTATGCTATGGCTTCTGATTCTTACGCTAAAAGTCTTGGTTGCGTATTGTGCAGCTTTGTTTGTCTCGCTGTGTTGCCCAGGCCCATTTTAAAGCCCCGCGCCCCAACCCGTGGGTGCGGGCGATCCTCCTACCTCAGCCTCTCAAGTAGTGAGGACTATGGGCACACCACAGGGCCCGGCTATGTTTTGTAGTTTTCAACTGTCTTCAGACCTGGTTTAGATTCTCACAGTCTTCCTTTTGGTCTAGAAACAGCATCTGTAGAGTCTCTGATAGAGTGTAACCATCACTTATCAAATACAAAAGCAAGTCCTGTGAGTGGTTTGTAATAAATTACATAATCTTTCAGGTTAGAGGGTTTTTATACCCAATGACACAAATTTGAAACAGAAATTAGAATAACAATTCTTCCCCACCAAAACAAAACAGTCAGTGGTTAGTTATTATTCCTGGGAAAACATCCTAAGTAAATGGGTTTTGGGATTGTTTGAAGGAAAAAAGTAGAAAGCTGAGGATGGATGGTACAGTAATAACCAGGTACAAGAAATGGAATTGTAGAAGGGATGTTAACTGGGAATGACAACCTAGTAACTTCTGTTGCTTGAGAAAAAGGAAGCCACGTTCCTCTTTAAATGCAATTGTGTTCTTTAGATATGTGTTCTGAGTGGTAACATTTGATCCCCAATTTTATCTGAGCTCTCCTTGAATAAATCTGAAATTATAACAAAACCGTTTGAAAACAGCCAGCCAGAGAAAAAGACAACCAACCCAGTTATTTAGTAATGCATAGACCAAACTGAATTTGTGTGGCATTTTGTAGACCCTTTGGTCAGGCAAGCAAGGATCAATAATTAACATTTCCCAAATGCTTTAAAATTATTCATTGATCACAATAGCACATCTGTAAAGACATTTCCATATGAGAAGCATAAGGCTCTGATCTGTTTAGATCAGACCACCTGGTCCCCAATTGGCAGCCCCCAATTTACAAATGAATCATGTCATGTTGCAGACATTAGTGTGTGAGTCAGTTGGAAGCTGGAACATGTTTTCCCATAGAAGCAATATTATTTATGATGGTTAGTTTCTTAGGCTAACTGGCAAACAGTATTGCCTTTCCATTATACCCTGAATCGGCTTACAAGTCTATTTAAATTGTGTTGTAATTGAAGGACAATAGTATTGGCCAGTTAGCCTAGGAAACTAAATAGAGGAGTGAGACCCATATTTCTCAGAAGACACTGGTAGGGAATTGATGTGGGTGCTGTTTCAATTTACAGGACTCAAATCTACCTGGTAGCAAATCCTTCATATTTAATTTGCCCTATTATTTCTCATTTGTAAAGGGCTAAGATAGAATAACCTGGTGTGGTGCTGTCAGTGAGGCAGCTGCTGTAGGGAGACCTGGCCTGAGCAGCCAGCTCAGTTCTCTGGCCAGGGCACTGTCATTCATACGGCTCTAGAAAAATGGACAAGTCACTTCCCTTACTCAAGTGGCACTCAGGAAAGTGGAGTAAAACCCATGGGGCTGCCCTCCTAGTCCGAGTCCTGACCCCACCCCATCTACCTAGAGGAAGGAGATAAAGGAATAGAAAACAATTCTTGAAATAACAACTTATTCCAGTTCCTGTTTACACACACGCACACACGCACACACACACACAGAGTTGTTCCTTAGTATCTGCAGAGGTGTAGTCCTATGACCCTATAATAATGCCAAAACATTCAGTTACTCCTATCCTTTATTTAGGATGGTGCAAAATTTGGATATAACCCCCACACATCCTCCTGTATTCTCTTGTATACTTTAAATCATCTCTGGATTATTTATAATATCTAAGACAACATGAAAGCTATGTAAATAATTGGTACTATGTATGCAGTATTCTTTAGGAAATAATACAGGAAAAAAATCAGTACATGTCCAATACAAATGCAATTCTTTCAGTTGGTTAAATCCAAGATACAGAGCCCCGAATACTGAGGGCTGACTGTGTATACACACATATATGTAGATACATATATATGTATATGGAAGTAATATGTGCCCATTGTAAACAAACTATGACCTAGAGAAATTAAAAATGGGGAAGTCAAATTTGTACATAATTCTACCACCTGTAGATGACTAGTCTTAGTATTTTGATATATATGGTCAAATACCTTTTCCTGATTTGTGAGTATACACACATCTTTTTAAATGTTATAGTGAGACCATACCAGTACTGATTGGTGACTTTAAGAAAATCTTAATAGTAGTATAATGAAGGTATTTTCCATACTAATAAATATACATCTACTTATTTCTAAAAACAGTGTTTATAAACAAATAAATATAGATCTACATTAGCATTTTGAACAACTGCTTAGCAGCTTATTTTTTGAGGGACAATATGTTGCTGGAGCCTGCTTGGTTTGCGTTGGCTCTGGATGGCCAGTGTTAGTACATGTTCCCACCTTTGCTTTCAGTAGGGTCACTTGAGTACCTTGAAATTGGCCAGGATAGGTATAGGTATATTTACACTATGAAAATTGGCAAACGCTACAAATGGATGCTTTTTTTTTGTCTCCCAGAGAACCAGTGTGCTAGTATCTTGTGCAGAGCCCTTTGGCTTCCTCCCTGACTTCTCTTTGCCTAGCTCAGCTGGTCTGACGAGGGCGGATGGATGGGAGAAAATGAAGTGACAACAAATAATCACAGTAACAACCAGTCCTCAAACCTTGATAACATAGATCCATTTGCAGCTGATGCTCCTAACGCAAAGTGCAGGCATTGTATCGTAACAATGATGTGTAAATAAATACTAGTAAGGGTTGGAAGCCAAGTGTTTTGGCAAATAAATTAAAGCTGTGTTATCTGTTAACCTAGGAACAAGTTTCAGATTGAATAGTTAGGACTAGCCATAAGAAGAGTCGAAAAGAACACAACTGATGTTTTGACTTTCTAGAGACTTTTGTTGTTTCTGTCACAGGAAGAATGCTGACCAGGAGGACGGTCCTTGTGATCTCCAAATGTTTGCTCTGTTTACTGAGGGCCTTTAAACCTGTGGGGCAGCATCACAGATTAGCAGCAGCACTTCTCAATTCTTCTTTTCTTGTTGGGATTTCTCCTTGTCTTATCGGGTTCCAGT
>PVJO010033539.1:0-11965 GCA_004026905.1 Hystrix cristata
GAGAAACCACTTTCTTGTTCAGAGATGGTACCTTCTTGCTGTGTCCTCACATGATGGAAGGAGCAAGAAATCTTTCTGGTATCTCAAATGCAAAGGCGCTAACCCTGTTCAAGAAGGCAGAGCCTCCAAAGGCCCCACTTCCTAATACCGGCGCATTGAGGATCAAGTTTTACTATATGAATTTTGAGGGAACACAAACATTTAGAACACAGAAAGCATTCAAAATTTTATGTTCCATCTCTGAAATTTGCGGTGATACCAACTAAAAACAATCTTGCTGTATAATACCCGATGGCAAGGCTCAAACTAGCGAAGCAGCAGCCAAGCAGGGAACATCACTGAATAGAGAGAAATGAAATACCAATACATTTTCTTGGTAAAAATAAAAATTTTAAAAAAAGCATAATCACCTCCAATAGTTACGTAAAATTCAGATTTTTTTTTAGCTCATCAGAATAGCAGAAGAAATACTAGTAAGTGTGCAACAGGGACAAAATTTTTGTAGGTATTTAGACTAGTTAAAACTTCTATAAAACAATTTGATAAAATGTCTCAACATGTTTAAAAATATTAAAACCTCTTATTCAGTAGTTCTTTTTCTTAGAATGTAAATTACTAAATAATCAAGAGATTATTACCCATAATGTGGTCATTTAAAATTACTTCTATTAGTATTACCAAGAAATTAGATGCATAGTAGAAATTTATTGATTAAATTATATCAGTTCAACAAAAAAAGATTCCACAGCCAATAAAAAGTCTTATTTTAAGAATATTTAATGACAATGGAAAATAGTCATAATCTAATGTGTTTACTAGAACAGAAAATGTATATATATATATGTAATAAATCTAATTAAGAAAATGTTATTTTAATGATAGAGAAAATACTGGAAGAAAACATCAAAACCTATAATTTCAATAGGTCTGGCCTATAGCCTATTAATGATTATCTTCATTTACATGCAAGAGTAAGTATGTAGCTTAAAATGCAATGCATTAATAAACTGATGCTACTTTATTTTGTTTTAATGTGCTCTGTTCCTTGGGAAAATGTTTACTGCAAATAACAAGTAATTTAGACCATCATTGTTCTCCATATCTCCAAGTGCCATCTTTTTATATGCCTTCATCTTTTTTCCAACATATTAAGGATCTGAGAATAAATTCATCTAGAACTAAAATATAATTTATCCAGAACAATAAAAATAAGTAGTCATTCTTTTGACCGGAGTAAACAGGACAAGTTATTAGTATGTTAACAGCCTATGTGTAAGAAGTTTATCAAATTATTGGATGAATAGATGGTAATAAATAGCAGTTCATCAGAAAAAAAGATTATCAGGAATTATACTGGAATTAAAACCTCAGAATAGTTAAGGAAAATTAAGACATTTTTTCCTAATGTTTATTGTACCTGCTTCAAGGAGTAGATATGATACTAGATATTGGCATTCTTTGAGTATAAATTCATCCTAAATCCAAACCTGGATTTATATATACCATTATCATTATAATCTTGTACCATTAGGTTCACTAGTTACATTACTAACCTTAGCAAAAAACCAAAGAAATTAAGTGTTCTCTTTCAAGTATAGTCAAGTGGGTTTTGAGAATAAGATGTAAAAATTGGAATTCAGTGTAGTAAGACTGAGTTGGATTAACTTTCTGCAGCTCTAATCATTTTTAACTACATGAACCTTAAATATTTTCTTGCCTTTTGTACTCCCTATTAAGGTTATTTTGCCTATAAACTCTAGAGAACTGCTTTAATAACGTGCTGAACTAATTCTTATCTGTGTATCTCACTGTGTTTTGACTTCTAGGCCGTTAATTTTCAACTCTTTTGCATATCTTGTTTGACCTATGGGTTATTTAAGTGAGAATTTAATTTCCAAATACTTAAGGGTTTTCCATAAATCTTTCTGGTACTGATTTCTAACTTAATTTTTTATTGTGAACAGAGAACATACTTTGCATAGTTCGAATCATATTAGATTTATTGAGACTGGTTTAGCAGTACAGAATATGATTTATCTTTGTAAATGTTCTATGACTACTTGAAAAGAATCTATATGCTAATAATACTGGATAATGTTCTGAAGGTATCAAGTTAACAGTGATGTTCAAATCAGATAGTCTTACTGATTTTCTATTTTTTTCCAGCTATTGAGAGGTATGTGTTGAACTCTAACCTTCATTCTAGATTTATCTGTTCCTCCTGTAATTCTCAGTTGCTCATGTTATATATTCTGAAATTGTTGTTAGTTGTATAAAAGCTCAGTAGTGGTAAGTCCTTTCGATGACTGATGTATTTATCACTATAAAAAATGGTTGTTATCTCCAATTACCCGCCTGATAATGAAGTGACTATGACAGAATTCTTTGGGCTGCTACTAGTACAAAGTATTATTTCCCATTATTTTACTTTTAACCAATTTCTGTCTTCATATTTAAAATGCTTTTATATTACGATGCCTTATAGTCATCATAATTGTTTTGTTTTATCCGAATTGATATTTTGCCTTTTAATGGGTGACTTTGAAAATACACATTGATTTGTAAAAATCTTACTTAATAATTTACTATTATTGAATGAAAATTAGTTTATAAATTGCCATACAGGCCTTGAGCTGAGGAAAATTAAATCAGTGAGTAAAATTATAGCTTTAGATTTTAGATTGGACTTAAAATTATTTTGAAATGAAGAAATAACAGAGAATCGATTTCTTACCCAAAATATACCTTCTTTATATTCTCAGTAATATTATATTTTTAATTAAACAATTTTCTAATCATATGTGATAACAGTGGCCATGAATAATTTATAAAGTTAAATAGGAATTTTTACACTACACACTAATTTATGAACAGAACATGATTTTACTAAGTGGTATTTAGCAAATGGTGGAAAAATATATACACACATGAACAACCATTCATTCCAATGGAAAGCACTACAGATACAATACTAAGCTTCCTTTGCTTACTATAATCCTTAAACTTAATATCCTAATTTTTCTGCAGAAAAGTTATTTTATTCCAGATTTAAGCATTGACAGAGCACAGACTCTACCTCCTTAGAGGTGAAGGACATTTCTGAAGAGTTTTTAAATTCTAAAAATGACTTGCTGCTTTGTTAATCATCTTTTATAATTGTGTCTCTGGTATCTGAAAAGACTAAGCTTTCTTCTTTCAGTATTTATTAGGGAATTTCCAATGTTTTTAAAAGTCCAAGTATTTTGGATCCCATTTTATTGGGTATTACTTAGGCACCAAAAAACAAAACCCAAACCTTGAATTAACAAAAACTTTTATCCAAATTAATGATATCTACCAGAAACAACATTAGTACCAAACCTAGGTGCTTATGAAATTTTAAAGAATTTCCCATTGCTTAAAAAAAAACCAACCTCAGCTATAATAAATCTTTTAAGAACAAAATCTGGCCATGTGGTCGGTTAAATACAGATTCTCTGGGACAACGTACCTTCTCGTATGAACCTGGTTATAAGCATGATAGATGCCTGGAAGGTTTACTTGCATGGCAACTGCTATAATTTTAAAAATCTTAACCAGTTTTTATTGAGTTCTGTTAATATCCCTTATCTTACTTAGCTCGCTGAAACTCAAGCCATACAAAGAATCTGGGTAATTTACTCTCCAGAGTTGTCTTAAATGGACCCATTTTCTTAGCTTGTTTAACTGAATTAACTTAATAGACATGGTCTATATCAGGTTGGAAACTGAAAATACCGTGTCTTTTAAAAAAATTCTACTATTCTCCTATAATTAATATACTCACCTAATAGAACAGTAAAAACTACTCAAATTTTTAATTTAAATAAAACCCCAAACTATAAATCTGGGTTTCTTGGCTCAAGGGCCAATACAAAGAAGTGCTGCACTATATTCAGTAGAACTTCGTGATTCTCTTCTACCATCTCATAGAGAAAATTTGAGAGAATAAAATTTTATTGTTTTTATTGACCATCTCTCCAGACGTTTCCAATGACAGAAATAAATTAAGCTGCATGGACTGAATCCAGACAAGGTTTATGCAGAACCTGAACCACTTTAAAAGATTATTACAAATAGTTTCTTGGCATACTACTTAAATGTAGTATGTTAAACCAGGCATTTCTACTGTCTACCACTTTATGGGTCCTTTCTTAATGATTGTTGTAATTTATAATTTATTTCATGAATAGGTCGCACTCCTATCGAAGACCAATCCTTCAACATGTACACGAGGATCCATTTCCTCTGTCTTTCCAAGAACTTTACTTCTGAAATTATTTTTCCCTTACCATCAATATTCATTTTTATTGGACACAGACATAGTAAAACAACCACCCATGACCCTTCTCTCCAAGAGCTAGCGTGCTATTTATCGGTTCTACTTTTTATCTGTATTTGCTGCCTCAACTTCTCCCCTTATTCTTTAACTCATATGGCCAGGTTTATCATTCCTGAGAACTTCACAAAACAACTCCTCAACATCACCAGTATCATTCCTGATGCCACACATAATGATATTTCACTAATCTCACCTACTTGCCATGTTCTGTTATTTGCATTTACTGTTTGGTAGGATATACAATTACCTACTTTAGTATTGCTCTGCCATCCCAGAAATAAATATCATCAGTTTTAAATATCATCAGTTCCCAATACTTGTATAAGCACAAATGTCAGTAACCTATCTAATCAGGATAACAATGATGGTATAATACAAGGCATTACACTTACATTTATTTTAAATATTATTCACTACCATATCTAAATATGGCATTTTGTATGCCACTTGAAGAGAAGATAAACCCTTATGTGAAAATATCTTTTCTTTGAAATTATCTTAATCTGAACTATGAATATGTATTATTGCAAGAGTAAAATCTAAAAAAAAAATAGTGGAAATTTTTTTTTAAAAAAGGATTTAGGGGGGCTGGGAATCTAGCTCAGTGCTTAGAGTGCTTGCCTCACAGGCACAAGGCCCTGAGTTCGATCCCCAGCACCAAAAAAAAAAAAAAAAAAAAGGATTTAGGGTTCAATAATAGAGAAACATTGATAATATTAAAATATACTATTTGGAAAAAAAAAAAGGGCAACCCACTTTCAGGTCCCTTCCTCTCTCTCTGGAGCTATGTCTCTCTCTCAATAAATCTTTACTACTCTTAAAAAAAAAAATACCTTTGCCCACTAGAGGAACATTTCAGTCTGCTTTCCTCCCTTACATCAAGATGGGCAAAGGTAAGAACTAATTGCAGGGCTCAAGTCAGCACTCTGCAAGGGTCGTGGGCCAGGGTGTGAGGAGGATCTGAAGCTGCATCAGCAGGTGCTCAGCCTCAAGGACTTTGTGGAATGGCCCTGAGAACATGTGATTGAAAAGATCTTCAGCCCTTTCCCTGCCCGCCTCTGTTCCTGTTGTGATGGTTTTGCATAAGAAGAAATACAAATAAAGTGACGTTATGGCTCCTTCCTGCTTTAAAAAAAAAAAAAAGTGTATTTTATCTGGGTAAATGTAAGAAATAATGTCAGATACATTTTAATTAAGAAATTTTAGTAAAAATCTAACAAAAGTAAATTATATATAAAATCTATATACTCTGTAATGTATAGTCTAATATTTAGTCTGAGATGTATATATATATATATGTTATATATATATAAAAATAAAAATCCAGATCTCTGTAGAATTATTTGATATACTGGAATTTGAAATACTAAATAATATAAAAATTTTAAATTATTCTGTTTATGAGAACTATTCATGAGTTCTTCAAGAAGAAACCTTATTAGGAATACAATCTATTTCACAGGGATAAAGTAACAGTAGAAAATCAATTTTTCCTTCTCAAACATTTCAAGGAATAAAAATACTGTGTTATCACTTATAAAAGTATTTGTTGCTGGGTTTAGTGGCACACACCTGTAATCCCAGCCCTTGGGAGGCTGAGGAAGGAGGATCGCTGTGAGTTCCAGGCCAGCATGGGCCACATAGTGAGTTCAAGACCATACTGGACTGCACGGTGGTATACTGTCTCAAAAAACTGAAAAAAAATCTGTCTTCTTTAATCCAAGCATAAAATAAAAAGAAATATTTGATGCACCTTTTTCTTTATTTCCTTTTCAAATTTAAAAAACTATAGACATTAAAAGAGTTATCTAGAAACAATTTCTTTTTGAGGTTTTGAATCTATGAAGGTTTCAAAAATCTGGACAAAATTGTTGATAGAGGTTGTCAGTAATTTTCAGCAGGTGAAGTAAACGTTCTGTGACTTGCTGAAGCTACAGATTTTATGTTCAAGATTCCTTGTAAAAATCTTATTGAAAAATATTTTCCTAAGTTATGTGTATGATACTATATGCAAAATGTTCATAGCTTGGGTGGTATTATCTGCAACAGATAAATATGTATATACATGTACAGCTAAAAGTTCTTTGAAAGTGAGACAATATGTAAATTAATAGTGAAACCAGTAAGTGCTTTCTTTGCTTGCAAAGAGATTTCCAGTTTTGAACAGGTGAAAACAAACACTCTGATATAAGGTGCATTACAGAATAGAAAATCACCCAGTGTTACACAATTATCACAGGCAAAAAAATATGGTGAAAGTTATATTCTATTTAGGAATCACACACGAATGACATACAATGTTTTTGTTCACATTCTTCCACTGTGTGTTCAGAAATGCCAGATTTATTTGGCAGAATACACTTATTGACCACAGCAAAATCAGTGTCAATTTTGCAACTGTTCTGTTATATACTAGTACACAATGTTTAAAGAAGATGTAATAGAAGCCTCTAAATGGCAAAAAAAAAAAAAGAAAAGGGGGGGGTACATGAAACAACAAAAACCTTGAAAAACACTATTTTGCAAATAAGAGTACACTAACATAGCAGATATTACTAACAATCACTGGTAACTTGCCTGGAAAATTATTAGATTCTGCTGATTCTTCAAAAAACTAAACGTGTGCTAAGAGTTTAAATATTTTCTGCACGTTTTCTGCTGTAAAGATCTTTTTATTATGCTACCACAAGAAGCTGCTAAAATTGATATGTATATGAAAAAGGCAGCAATGCAGACACAAATTCAGTAAAGACTTTGTTATTGTGAAAGCTAATTATATTATGTTGCTATACTGTCAGATTTCTAGAACCAACATTATCTTTGGCAAGCAGTACAAATAGCTTTTTGTAGGATTGCTTCTATAAAACTGCAGATCACCACAGACTACTGTTTAGTGTTCCCAATATGCAAGACAGCTGAGCCTAGGAAGAATTTGTCAGCTGAAAGTGCCGAGCAATTAGTATCCCTGTATAAAATTTGACTCTTAAAATGTTGTAATACTATAGCCATAGTGATAGCTATATTTGACTGCATAAAATTTGAGACATATATCCTAAATTCAATCTAAGTTCACTGGCTGTATTAATTAATCTTAGGTCTCAGGATTTTGCCTAAAATTAATTTTTATGCAATTC
The DNA here is from genome assembly GCA_004026905.1 of Hystrix cristata. Lineage (NCBI taxonomy): Eukaryota > Metazoa > Chordata > Mammalia > Rodentia > Hystricidae > Hystrix > Hystrix cristata. Next base: position 7,495 of record PVJO010033539.1, read on the forward strand.
TAGTACTAATATATTGTCTATATCCTTCACCAAAATGTGGTGATTCCTGTTAGCAAGAATTTCATATTATCCCACTAGTAGGTATTTCCAGCACTTAGAACAATGGCTGGCACACATAGAAGGTCAATAAATATTCACCCAATGAATAAACTTGTGTAATGTAAAGCTAAGAATGCCAGAGATCTTAGAGCTATACACAGACTTCTAAAATTGTTTTTATGTCCTTCTATGAATAATTTTAATGAGCACTTAATACTATATGTATAAAACACTATAAAGACTAAGAGTGTTAGGAAATTGAAGAATTTTCTTTTCCAGGAATATGAAGACCTATAAAACCTTCCAAAGTACACGGCATCTCAGAAAAAGGATAAAACATTAATAATGTATTTTTATAATACTACTTCTAATATTTGAGATCTTAAGAACAACCGAGTCTGTATGTTAACTGTAGAAATAAAGTTAAATGATAATGTTTGTTAGGTAGATTTAGATAGAAGCCAAAATCTCAGAAACATATTCTGGATACTACAGAATATATCTTAGGAAGCTATATCATGATGACTGGGAAACATAAGAGAGAAATTCGTGTCAATTTGCTTGATGATAACACTATGATTGGTTGAATCATTTATTTCACAGATACTTAATAGAAAACCTATTAGGTGATGTACATACTCAGATCTCTGCCTTAAGAAGCTTCCAATTTATTGGAAAAGTCCACAGCATTTTAAAAGTAAATAAGTAAAATGCACAGGATACTATATTAGATGGAACTATAGGTCAAGGAGGAAACTAAGGAAAAGAAGATAAAATTACATTTTAGAACAGGATAACCAGAGAAGGCCTCATTGAGAAGATATCTGAGCAAAGAACTGAAGGAGATAAGAAAGCTCTCTAATAGGTATCTGAAGGACAGCATTTCAAGAAGAAAACTTGAAAGGCAGAGGCCAAGAAATGAAGTTTGTTAGGTTATTCACTGACTAGCAAGAGGTGGTATGGCAGAAACAGAGTAAATAAGAGTGGTGATAGGCCTCATTTTAAAGGAACTTTGAGCTGTAAGGGTTTTGGTACCGACAAGGAGTTCATAAGCCATGGGACTATTTCCAAAAGAAGAGTTATGTCATCTGACTTGTGCTTCAGCTGGAACATTTGAGATGCTGCATTAAGAACAAGGAGAAGGGTGGACAGGGGAATAGTTAAGTGGCAGCTGCATTCATAATCAAGGTTGCAGCAGTAAAGGGGGTAAGAGGTCTCTGAATATACTTTGAATGTAGAAACGCGATGATTTTCTGACAGCATAGATGTAGGGTATGAGAGAACAGTCAACAGAGATGTAGGGAATTTGGCCTAAGCCCCAGGAAGGGTGGAATTATCATTTACTTTTTCATGGAATGACTTCAGGTACTGCAGGCTTTTTGGGTAAATGGTGGTTTAGTTTTGGGTATGTTAAGATTTTTTTCAAACATCTAAGTAGAAATATTATATATATAATAGGATATTCTTGTCCAGAGTTATGGGCTGGCACAATAAATCTGGGAGTAATCAAAGGTTAGATGAGATTCCAAGTCATGAGACTGAGTTCATTAAGGATAAGGTTACAGATAGAGGGAATCTGTGCTCTCAGGGAAGCCAATGTTAGACATCAGGGAGGAAAAAAATCAGCCAAGGAGACACATAAGAAGAAAACAAAAGTGTAAGTTGACTTAGAAAGCGTGAAGGTGCAAAAAGAGAGCTTCAATGTGCACGGTCTTTTTTACTATTAAACTTTCGTAAACAATTTCTTCAGTTTGGGAGTTCATTTTTCTCATCTTTAAAATATCAACAATAATGTCTAGCTCATAGATTGTAAATATTACTAAACTCCATGTAAATTACACAAATTCTAACACGAGAGTTGGGCTCAGTTCTTATAAACATATATTTTTTTCTACCTTTGGTTAGAAAAGTTTAATACATGTTTAAATATGTTTTAAATAGTTTATGTTTTAAATACTTACCTAAAATATCATCTGAAGCTGAAACTTAGGTAACTAGTATATCTTATACCTACAGGTGGCAAAGGAGCTATTTAGATGAAGTAGGAATAATGAGACATTTGTAGATCTAACAACTCCAGTCTGACTCCTGTGAATAGCCAGGGTTAGTTAAGAGGAAGAAGAAAGAACTAGCACAGAATCATTTTTCTTGGAGTGGGCAATAGACATAAAATGCTATTTAAAAAGCGAAAGAAGTAATTTTATGTGGTTAAGGGAACAAGCATCTTGACAGACATGGTAGGAACCAACTGTGTGTGTGCCTAAATATTAATTTAGAACAAACAAAAAGAAGAAGCATCTATAGATAAGAACCTCAGAAGAAAACAATGGGGGGAGGTAGAGGTCAATAACTTTACTAGGGTAAACTCTGCTTCCCTGCACTGGGAGGTGCAAGAGGTTGGAAAGAAGCCAACATAACATTAATATCTGATAATAGATGTAGTACTTTGACATTAGTGCCCAACTTAGGCCTAAGTCAGACTTAATGCACTTCATGCAAAGTAATCAATTTGGGGGTTGGGGACAGGAAATAAACACTAAGTGATTCTAGTTTGTCTTATTTCTGTTATTAGTTTATATAGTATTGTACTTCTAATATGCATGCCTATAATACAGCAGTCAGATAGTCATGCACCATAATTACTAAATAACTTCTCTTTACCTGTATTGCAAGGGCACGAGTGACCAGACCTCTAAGGTACTGTAAGGGATCCTCTGGGCCCTCCCACTTGTTCTGCCACGTGAGAGGACACTGTAATTTTAAAAGGGCAAAAATTAAGTTTACATATATAATATTATATAAAAAGACTGTTTATATTAGTGTAATAGGAAAAAGTATGGCATAATTCACATTATCCGTATCATGATTTCATTAAGATATGTTTAATTTCATTATAATTGAATAATAAAGACAATAAAATAATGTGTATTTGAAAGAAGGATTTTTTTAAAGTAAAAATTCTGGAAAGAATAAATAAATGAATTCAACCATACATAAAAAGTAGTCAATCAAGTTTTTCTACACAATGGAGTACTACACAGCCATAAAAAGGGACAAACTAGAGTCATTCATATATAAATGGATGTTCCTTGAGAACATACTTTTAAGTGAAATAAATCAGACACTCATGAGTACACATCGAATTGTCTCTCTGATATGAGAAATCATAACTGTAAATAAGGACAAAGAGGTGTAATAGATATTATATAAAAGGAAGATAATATACAAAGGAGAGGAGTACTAGAATGAAAGAAGGGGAAAAGCAGAAAGGCAACAAAGGAAAGAAAAGGGAAAGGGAAAATATGGAAAATTAAGAATAAACCTGCTCTAATTAGGGAGAGAGGGAACAGAGGGGAGGGGCGGGGAAGAGGGGGGAGAACCAAGATGCATCATGTACAGGTACAAAATAAATGTGATGAATGTAACCATTATATGTAAAATGTACCAATACATGTTCTTGGTTTAAAATAAAAAAAAAGTAGTCAATCATATTTTCTTGAAGTAGTATTTAGTGTATGCTTAAATTTCATAGATTTAAAAGTAGTAAAGATAAAATTCTTGGTCCTATGAGAATTTCTTTAAATTATAAATAAACCAGTATAATGGAAATTTTATCCTAAAACTATATCGAGATGTATGGTATGAAGGCAAAATAATAAAAAGGAAGTCAGCACTCTGATTGAAAAATAAATAAAACCACTCCAAGTATAGCTGCCTTACACAAGTTGCATAATATTGGCATTCTCCATTAATGCATATTTCTTTACTTCACAGGTATTCTGTAAGTTCATATTCATTACAATACGCCATTTTTGTGAGGGTTCTCTGGATTTTCCAAATATTTTATAAGTATCATAAATTTCTTAATGTCTTTTTTTTCTGGAGTAATAAGATATTAATTTAATACCCAAAAATAATGTCTGATTATATAGGTAAGAAATTACTCATTCTAGAATACAGCAATGATATACAGAAAATGAGAATTAAGTGACAACCAAACAGTAGAATAGGTTTTAAAAAACATCTAACCTGATTACTTCAGAGAAGCAAAATAAATATTCTTAGAAATGTGGTAGATAAATGCCAGAATTATGCTTTAAACCTAAAACAGGAATGGTGATTATAAAAAACATCCCAACTACTTTGACACTTCCGTTGAGACATGAGTTCTGTCTTCCACTCCTTAAATACTGGCCCAATGACTATTTGGGCCAATAGAATTTAATGCAAGAGTGGCTGTGCCAGTTTCCAACTTGAGACTATGAAAAGCCCAGTTGCTCATTATCTCCTTTCTTTGGAGATGCACCGTCGTGGAACCTAGCCACCTTTGTTGTTTTTTTTTTTTTTTAATTTTATTTTAAACCAAGAACATGTATTGGTACATTCTACATACAATGGTCACATTCATTACATTAATTCTGTACCTATACAC
>PVJO010033540.1:0-11997 GCA_004026905.1 Hystrix cristata
AATAAATGTGTTATACTAATCTTATAAATGCAGAATCTCTAATGAAATACTTCATAATACAATTATGTATTCATTAGTATTCCACATTAGCATTTTATGAATACTTATGAAATTTCATAATTACACATGTTATAATATGATTTTCTGTAATCATTTTTTAAAGTGAGTAGAAAAGCATATAGAAATCTTCTTTATGAATTTCTTAATATCCATGAATAAACAGTAAAATATTACATACTAACAACTTAGTTTTTACTACAATATAATTTTATTATTATTTGAAAGAAAAACCAAGTTTTTTTCTATACTTTGTTTTATGTATACACAGGATTGTTTTTGTTGGATCGTATCCAATTTTACACAAAATAAGAAGAAACCTGGGATAAAAAAATCTTCTATTACACTAATATTCATCTTCCTTAAGAATTTGCATTTTGCAATAAGGTAAAGAGAAAAATTTGCTATAATTTTAACAATTGTATAATTTTATACTTTTAAAATAATTTTTATAATTTTAATACAGTTTTAATGCTTCTCTCACCTACCCATCCTTTACCTTAATAGTTACCAAAGGATATTAAAATATTCAAATTGACATGATCAGATTACTGCAGAGAAAGGAAAACAAAGATGCTGAGACACAGTACTGTTTACTGTCAAGAGCAGAACAGTTTCACTTTTTCATGTTAATGACTTTGTCCTCCTGTATTAAAAGAGTAAAAATTAAAAAGAAAGGGTGCACCAAGTATCCCACACCCTTTGGTCATAACACAAAATGAATGCAGCTCTGAAGAGACCTTTTTCTCCAAAACTAAGAAGAGACAGCCATTTTAAAAAGGACTGTTTTACAAGGTAAGCAGAGTGGAAGATATTAAGAAATAAAGAATAAATATCTAGAAATAAACATGGAATGTCAAATTCGACTTACTTATAAAACATGAACTGATAGGTTGAAGAAAATTTGATTGAAAACATCTTTAAGATCCTACAGGGTAAAACTAGTTCAAAGCAGTAGTAAGATGTGGATTTCTGGCCCTTAATCACTGGTATAAATATTACAGTTTTAATTTGACTGATCATTTTTCAGTTCAGGATTCTTTATTCACATAGGTGTAGTATAAGAGCCGCAATTGTTTAGCAGAATTTTGTTATAAATTGTCATTCTGATTAAATAGATTATGTATGTAAGTCATCATTCAAATGAAAGCACTGCATTTAAAAATTCTTCTCAAAAAGAATCAGGGATTTGTTAAAAAATAAACTTTTAACCTAGTGATTAAAGCTAGAACAATTTGAACAAGAAAAATAACAATAGATAGAATTTAGTTATAGTCCAATGTATTAAATAAATAACTATAATTCTATATTTATATAAATTTTTGAATAAACAAATAAGTTCAAGAGAATAGAAAAAGCCCCCATTTTGAAGAACTCTGAATAACTTGTATAGATACATAGGTCTAAGGGGTTGGAGCATTGAGTGTGGGCTCCACATGGAGACTTTGTTTCAAAGAACATAGTATGAAATGCTAGAGGAAAATGAAGGCAATTTGTAGACCAGAAACTGGCCAACCCTACACGACATGGCCTCCGCAAGGTGATCAAGGCCAGCACCCAAAACCGTCATTCATTTTTGTTATTTTGTCACCTCGATATGGGCTGAGTTAAAAGGCACCTCGCTTCTGTGCTCTTCCTCCCAGGAACATGGGACCCCAATCTAATCATGACAAAAATCTCTGCACAGCCTCAGTCAAGGGACATTCAACAAAACAGGAGTGGCCCTCAAAACTGCCAAAGCCATGGAAAGCCAGGAGAGAGTGAGCAAGCGTCACGGCCAAGTGGCCCAAGGACCACCAATCGTCATGTCATTTCTGGACAGAATCCTAGAACACAAAAACAGAAGAAAATCTAGATTTTCTTCTTTAAATCAAATCTCCATTTTTGTTCTAGTTAATATATGGAACGTAGTAGATTATAAAATACGAATATTGGTTTATTAATTGTGAAATGCATATGTCCTCTGTACTGTCTTCTCAGATTTTATGTTAATCAAAAGTTGCTCTTAGGTTAAAAGTTCATTGTGGGTACTTCCCCACTATATTTGACTTTAGAAGATGTATGTTTGGATTTTGTACATATATTGCATATCGGGACATTTAATGTTCATAAATTCACAAAATAGTGAGTGTACACTATATAGTTCTGACCCAGAATCTAAGATATTGCCAAGAGTTCTCCTTCTATATCTTTACTTAACATTTCTGGAAGAAGCAAATCCCTGTCAAATTAACACCAGCGCCAGACATTTTCCAACTAAAAGTTTAGACTCAGCGGACTTTGTGTACCAAAATATTACAGAAGGACCTACCAATAGACCCATTAAATAAGTGGGTCAGTCATAAATATCAACACAAGAGAAATATGCTTTAAATAATTGTCAGTAGAAACAGAAACAGTACTCTCAAAATGTACAAATAGTTTCAATATACATTAAAACTATCAGTAAATTTGATACACCTGAATAAGTTCTGGTGAAGAAAGTCAATAATTTTCTTGGTAAATTAACCATTATTATAACTTCAATATTTGAATAGAATTACTTAATTATTTAAAAATTTAAAATATCCCTCCACACAACCTCACAATCCTAATAAACATGTTTTTAAAGTCATCTAATGACAGTAGTTTGTAAATGTTAAGGAAACAAGGCTTGTAGACTAATCAAGTTAACCACGTAGTTAAAAACAAAACCGGAGGCTGCTATTTTGAGTTTCAAGTTAAGGTACTTACTCTCTACTATCTCTTTATTTAAAAGTATTATGCTGTTGCACAATTCATAATAGATAAATCTTGGAAGCAGCCTATATGTCCATCAACAGATGAATAGATAAATTTTGCATTATTTACACACAATGGACTATTACCCTTTATAAAGAAAAATAAGCTTGAGTCATTTGTAGGAAAGTGGATGCATTTTGAGACAATAATGCTAAGTGAAATAAATCAGACACACAACCTTAAATATCACATGGTTTCTCTTACAGGAGAAGTGAAAATTATAAATATAGGACAAAATAAAAGTTAGATAATAGGAAACAGAGAGCTCGATTTTATTGCGGTATTCAGACTACAAAATATGTGAAAAAACTTCATGGAACATCTTTGGAGAAGTAATAGGTGCATGTAGTAGCATATCCTAATAAAAAGGAAAGGCATTATTTAATTCTATTCTGTAAAGCATGCCCTTTGCTTGTTTTTAGCCCCAAATGAGTATTACAAATATGACTGCAAAATATATAGGTATGAGCATTAAGAAAATCAAAAATAACAAATGAAATATGAATGCCCAGGCAAATTTGGGACTTAGATTCCTCTAGCCATACCTCATTGTTGGTCACATAGGACTCTGTTTAAATTCATGTGTCATATTTTGAAATGACAAATCCCCACAAAGAAATCTTAATTTCTTAAATCTGTGCTATATATTCTTATTTCTTTATAATTCTCTTACTGTATTTTCAGTTACTATTTTTCTCTCAGTGCCTAATGTTTCAATTACTCGCTGTTCTGATATTCCAATTTTATTCTTCTCTTTCTAGAGTCATAAGATTTCATAACTTTCTGAATTCTATTATGCTAAAGAGATTAATTCAAACATAATAGTTTTAATACTGGTTTAGGAATAAAACTGTTAGACAATGTCATAATTTCATTAGATACCTGACATATACCCTCATATGTAGATATATGGATAACAGACATCACATATAATGTAATGTTATATAATCTATAACACAAAGCTTATTCATGTGGTATTATACCACTCTGCTCATAGTAAAAGTATTTACATATATACTAAAATGTGTGCACATGTACATATATGCTAATAAAGATGATATAAATGTGTCTTTTTCCAAAATATTTACATTTATTACATTTGTTACTTTTCCATCACTGTGACCAAATATCTGACAATATCTATTTTGGCTCATGGTTTCAGAGGTTTCAGTCCATGGTAATGTGGTTCCTTGTTTCTGCAACAAATGTAAGGAAGAACATTATGGAGAAGAGTCTGGGATTGAACAAATGCTCATCTCATGGTGGCCAGGAAGCAAAGGAAAACAAGAGCAAAAGGAGCTAGGGACAAAATATACCTTTCAAGGATATGCCCCCAGTAAATTACTTCTTCCAACTTAGCTCTACCCGCTAAAGTTTCTGTCTCCTGCAAAATCTCGTTATGCTATGAAGCTATTAATGAATTTAGAGGCCTCAGGAGCCAGTCACCTCCCAAACTGTACCTCTGACAACTGCTGCACAAGGACCAAATTCTCAACACATGAACTTTTGGGTCACATTTCAGATCCAAACCATAACCATAGAATTAGCTATATGGCTGAGTTTTTAATCTATCAATTTTCTATTTGTTTGTTGTCTCTTGGTCTTTCATCCTATTTTTTTTTGCTTTCTGATGTATATTTTATGATTAAAATAATATTTTTATCTTTTTTACCTCATTGTATCCAATTAGCTATAATTCTTTATTTTTTATTTTAATGGTTGCATAACTTTTAATACTCTATGTCCTACTTGTGGCAGTCTACAGTTACTTGTGATATTATATCTTTCTGCTCATAGTAAAAGTACTTAAAACTATGTAATTCTATTTCTCCAACTCATGTGCTTTGCATTGTTCTTTTCCGTGTGATATTAAGCTCGTGTTGCAGTGAAAGCCAAGCACCTGAATTACGCAAAAAATACTTCTTCACTTTACCATGTGTAAGGTGTAGGTGTAATTTAAACTCTGCACAGATTTATTTCTGTTGCATTTGTCCAGCTATAGTTGCCAAACTCTGTGAAAGTCATAACTTGGAGAAGTTTGCCTGATCTGTGTGTGTGTGCATGTGTGTGTGTGGTTGTGTGTGTGTGTGTGTGTGTGAGAGAGAGAGAGAGAGAGAGAAAGTGAGAGAGAGAGAATGTATATTTGTGTTTGCAAGTGGGTCTTTCCTCCCTGAAAATTTAATAGAAATAACTACAGCATTTTAATCATGTTATTTGGTCTATGCTTGATCAACAAAGGTCATTAATAAAATCTGGAATTGTTTTTAACTTTTTCATTCATTTTTTTCCCTAGAATGTGCAGTAAACCTGCCAAATGCATCCCACACTGAATCATTTTCAATTACAATGAACTGAGAAAGCATCCAAAGATTGTTTAGTGACTTGTATCCTTTCCAGAATTAAAATAAAAATAAATGAAGACCTTTATTACATGTTTATTAAGGAACAGTTATCAAAATAAATCCCTGAAAGGAATTAGTGTGGATCTGACTCTGTACGGGGAGTCTTTTTTTAAAAAATGTGTGGATTTTATTTAATCCTTAAACTATCAAAACCAGCATTATTATTCCTCTTTCTGTAGATGAGAAAATGAAGTGCTGAGAGGAAGCGGTAGCTGGTCCTACATTCTAAACCAGACTACACATGGAGAGTGACGCTAGAGAGAAGTCCAAAGATTCTTTTCGTCCAGTGAAAAGCCATAGGACTAAAAACAGCTACCGCACTCTGTAGTTTTGTTAGTGGCAGCTTTACAGAGAGGAAGCCAGGAAGCACCATTCAGGGAATGTTTGTGCAGGTTCTGTGATGGCACCGAGATCCTTTTGTGACACCTGCCAACCAGGAAGACCTTTACATACAGGATATCCTACAGGAAGGGAACAAAACCTCCCGAGTGCATAGTCAGAAACCAGAAAAAGAACTGAAAAAGCAGAATGAAGTGTTCATCTAGCCTTTAGAAATGAAAGCAGAACAAATGTGACTGAACAAACAAAAAGCTACTTATAAAGGGAAAAAAGAAGCTACAGGAGTAAAAATAGTAGGTCCTGGAGAGTTCAGTCAACATGGAGTTGTATACAAGCGGAAACGGACAAACCGTAATAATGCATTTGAAGCATAGGGCTGTGGAAGCAAGCAACATATCTGAGTGATAGGATGAATTGACAGTGAGTCACAAAAGGGTCTATAAGATTTCTGAAATTTACCCAAGGACACTACCCATCCAAACAAAATGCTAAGATGAGCACATAGTCTTCACGGGTTAATAAATTATTACCTCTGAGCTATAATCACACAGCCTAAGTAAACCTTCATAGTTCTATTTTAAATCATTTACAAACTTGTTTATTTTTCCAAGATTTATTAGTCTTATATTGCCAAAGAGCTCATTCTGGAAAAACAGATTATTTTGTAGAAGAGCAACTTCAGGATCTAGGTAGAATTGCCCTCATAAACTTGTACTGATGTGACTCTCCATGCACCCCTCTACCTGCCTGCCCATTTGAGCTGACAGAGTAACAAACTACATTCTGAATGCAGGCACTTACGTGCGCACAGCACGAGGTTTTCAAAGACAAATTCTAGTATGGACGTGCAAATATAAATGGGAACAGATTGTGTTTTTAACATGCTCTCCAACCTTATTCCCTGAAATTTCTCCTCATAATTTAGTCACGACAGTTAGTGCTTTAGCTACTCTATTTGATAGAGATGCATTATAAATCAAAATTAATCAAGTACCACTGTTTAAAGCTCCCTTGCTGAGTAACTCTCTGTACTGTATTGATAGTCCTTGATTCACTTAATTACACACTGTGTAACTTTCATATTAAAATTTTATTCTACATTAAAACCACCATTTAATATAGTCACAGAGCAAAGAAAACTCTTCAAATCCAAAGGAATAAGTTATGCAAAAGAAATATTTTAAGAATATTGATAACCATATATTACCTACTACTCTATGTTACTCTATGAATAACTCTACAAATTTTCAAAGAAGGCATTTTTGTGGTTAAAGCATAATCTGAAAGAAAGATTTTAATATATTTTTTCTGTCCTAACATATTTGAAAAAGATAAATATAAACATCAACCTTTAAATCTGAAATAGGAAAGTATAACTTAACAAGTAAACAGAGAGCTTTGTAATTCATAAAATGTAAGTATATTTTAGCCATGGAAAAGAAAAAACATTACCCACATAGACTTATGAACTTTATTATCAAATATGTGCATTTAAAAATGTAATCATAAAATCTTAAGAACTAGATGTTTCTCTGGATTGCCTGTCATTGTAGATAATAGTATTTTCTTTTACAGTTCAAAGGATATTTTAAATTACATCTTTAAATTATAGAAGCCATACATGCAAAAAATTATGACGGTCTTAAGAATATTGAACAAAAATTATATACTTGGAGGTGCAACTCGTTAGAGGTTAGGGAGCTAACAAGAAATATTTTTTTTTCTTTTTTGTTATTTTGATAGAAACTATTACAATTTTACATGTTATACTAGTATTTTTGTAGCTTTTTTATTATCTGTTAGCCGCCTACCATGAAAAGTGAGCCATTAAGACAGTATCTCTCACTACCCTTCACCTCACAATTTAATGTATTTTTATATTTTATTTTCTCATGACAGTGCTTATGATTTTAATCTTTGTGCTGATATCCACATCATTATCAATTTTAATTAGTGTGTGTTGGCCCTGATGTCATGATCACTTTTCTCTCAAGGAGACACAATACCTGACACACACAACTGCAAAGAGGAGAAGTTTACTTGGCTCACAGTTTGCAGAGGTCTAGTCCATAGTTGGCTGGCTCCAAGGCAGGGTGGAAAGGCACATGGGCAAGTCAAAGGAGAGTGAAATTCCTCAAATAAAAATTTGGAAAGAATGAATGAAAGAAAGAAAAAGAGAGATCTTCCTGTCATTCCAGATATGGAGCAGTGAAACCAACAAGGAACAAATACCAAATATATTTTCATTATGCCTTAGTTATTAACAACTATATTTTACTTGGTAATTTTAGTAAGAAATGATATATTAAATAACTTACATGTACTATGCAAAATTTAAAATTTATTTATAAAATGATTCACTGTAATACCCATAGTGTGATTAGAGACTACATAAAAGAAATGTGGTCCTCTGTGTAATAAGAATCTCCCGTGTGGCAAGTTCTGCTGAATCCTTTTATCTTTTTATGCTAGAGCATGAGCTTTACTACTAAGCTAAAGTACACATAAAGCCCTCCCTCTTTGAATTAATTTAGAGTTTATTAACTATGCCGTTGTACTTAAATGTCCCTTCTCATACCCTGAGCTCCACTTTCTTTGATTTTTTTTTTTTTTCATTTTGGTATAGAATGTCTTTGAATCCCATTTTCTTGCATTGGGCTCTGGTAGTAAACTGGGCGTGCATATCTCAAAGCACACTTATTTTTCTTCACATTTTATTGAGAATTTAGCTGTGTATAAAAATTCAAGGATCATTTTTTTCTTCAGGCCTATCAATATACTTTTTTAACCATATTCCTCTGTCCAGCTATTGGTACTTTACCTGAAAGAAGTCTGATTCTCACTTTTTCACTTATTCACCTTGCACACATTCACTGAGTTCTCATTGCTTGTTAGTGATTATTCTAGATGCTAATGATTCACCAGTAATCCAACTATAAGATAAATTATACTTTGGATATTTTATTTAAAAAACCAGGTGAGTACAAATAACAAAACTATCCTGCATATTTCTAAAACCTTGAAGAAAAAAAAGTCGGGAAGTTTTAAGAAATGATAAATGTCTGGGAAAATTAAAAAACAAGAAAAACTGACATCTGGGTCCTGGGAAGACCAATTGAATCAAAATATCCGGAGAGAGCAACCTGCGCGTTGGGACTTCCTGAAGACTCTCCATCCAATCCTGTTATCTACCACTGAGGCCCGCAGTCAGAAGGGGGCAGTCAGGCGTTCTTCCATTTACATGTTATAAATATCTGTTGTTTCCATGGCAGACAGAAAAAGACGAAGGACCATTCAGAATGGAGTTGCTAATACATTAGTGTGGTAGTTACCTTCCCAGAGTCAATGGTTTGCAAGAGAGCAGATTTAATACAGGACGAGTCCAAGTTACAATATTCGCACATAAGCCAAATGCAGGAAGACTGAAGACTCTTTATCTATACACCAGAGACCTGAAAGACCCAATCATGGGCTGGGAGCCCACAGCAGTGTCCCACGTACAGCTACGTCTGCACTAAAAGGCTGAAAAAAATCCAATTGGAACCAGGATACAATGCTCACAGCAGAGATGAAGACCAGAGCTCCGCTGAAGCGAACAGCAGCCGTCCCCGATGACAGCAAGGTCCCGAGCTCCTTCTGCTAGAACAGCCGAGTTCCCTTCTGGAGAACCAGCGCAGCAGAGCTTCTCCTGAGAGACAGCCGGCTCCTCTCTTCTGCTCCCCTTCTCCTTCGTGTTGTGTCAGCAACAATCCTCAGGTGGACCCTCCATGCCCAGAACCACACTGACTCAGTCCAGCTGGCCGTTCCTGCTCAAGCTGACCGTAATAAATCCACTACAACTAGTGACTGTTTCAGGTACTAATGTTTGTCTATATTGAGCTTGAGGCTTACCGAAACTTTTTAGGTGAATCTTGTTTACTCAGTATGTTTTAAGCAGCAGATTCTTCAGTCCTGATTTAAGAATTTACTCTGCTGCATCACCAAACTCTTTGAATTTTTTAAAATTTGTGTTCCATTGTATTTCAACCTATTTTATTCTCTGGTATTATAATTGCCTCAAATTTGTCGAATGAAACATTTTTATTGAACTTGTTCTCTATTTTAACCTGTGCAAGAAATGTATAATGAATAAAGCAAATCAATAATCCTTTACTCCAGAGTAAAAAGAAAACATTTGAAATGTATAGAAAAAGTTTTCAAAGAAATCCTTCAAAATAAATCTTCCATGCTTTCCTCTTGTCTTTCAAGAATGTTATAGAAGGCATACCTTTCAAAGATCACATAGAAGGAAAAGACTAATGGGGTTATCTAACTTCCTTTGAAATTTTGATTCGAAACAAACCCACCTCTGAGTCAGATCTTAATAAGCTTATTGTCAAGATAGTTAAGGGAGGAGCAGAGAAATTTTTCTCAGATGCTAAGACAGCAGCCTGATGCTGTTACACCTCCCCTCTCAAATACATACAGTCTAAGTGTAGTTTTCCTGCGGTCCTATGGGCTCTGAAATCTTACTGCATTTTTCTCTCCTTTTTGTTTCAAAAATCTTCCTCCAAGTGGACTTTCTAGAAAAATCTATGGAAATTTCTCCTTAACCAATAGTCGCTGTCAATTACCACATGATGTCATTCTTAACAAAATCTCTCTGTATGCAAAATCCTAATCAAGACTTAAGTATTCCACCTGCTTCATTAAATTACAGTAATATTTCAAAGCATCTAAAGAGGTAAGTGCTTTCTTCTTCTGTCTTGGCATTTGCACCATCTGATTATACCATATATGTTCATCTTCTTCATTTGACTTTGATACAGTAGAGAGTCAAATGGTCTGTCAGCCTCACTGGTCTCCTGACCAGATTTCTACTAGGTGCCCTCCAATTTGCTATGCTCATTCAAAAATTTCAATCTGGTTTTCATCCATTTCAATGTTAATATGCACTCCTGTGGTTGTTGCTTTGAAGTCAATAGGAAAACCTCTGTATGGAAGAGAGGCCTTCCAGGGATAAAATCATTCATGTCCTTTTTCAGTTCAACGTAAAAACCCTGCACATTCCAGGAATTTGGAGATATCATTTACTCTTTCCTTTGTTTTATAAAGAGAGAGAGAGAGAAAAAAAAGAAACCCTTCAAATATAGTGTTTAATGTCCCTAGTCAATACTATGAGCATGGGGATGATGTCTCAATGCTATATTTAAAAATTTAGAAATACATTATTGTGCAACATTAAATGGTAATTTAAAGACATTTTCCATCTCCTAGCTACATTAAGACTTTTACTTTTTTCTTCATTTTTCTCCCTCAATTATCACCATTAGTTATTCAGTTAAGTATTTAGATTTACTCTGAAAAGGAAACATGGATATAGGAAGTAGATCTTTTTTTTTTTTTTTCTTCATTTTTTTTTCCAGTTCCAGGTCTGATTCACTGAAATTATTAGAAGTGTTGAGCTATCATTGCATTAAGGTTAAAGTCAATTTACAGTGTAACTAATAGAAATGGGTGTAATAATTAGATCATTAAAGTAAAAACTAAATTTGAATACAAAATTGTATTAGATACAAATGCAATTCATGAACAATACTAATATTTTTATCATTACCCTTAGACTATGCAGCATGGTTCCTTTAAGGTAGATTTGAAATAAAATTATTCATGTATCTGTCACTATTATTTGACATATTATTATTCTCATATTGGCGCAGAACTTTCCCTTTGCAAAGAGCCATTAAGTGAGAAAGAAATCTGGGATTTTTAAAGCCAAAAGAACCCTAACAGAAAAGGAAATCTGCTCTCTCTGTTAGGTGCTAACTCCCCTTTAAGCATTTTTAGCATGCCAACCACACCATCTGCACTCCGTTACTTGTTATTTTGTAATGTCAACATCTGCTTGTAAGAAAATATATGCTTGCATATATTAGAGATTTGCTTTCCATGCGCTAATCTGAAAGCTCTTTATGCCGCTCCACATGTAATTCATTCATTCTTCATTTTTGGTCTCTTCTGAGTATTAAAAGTTCAAGTAGTAAAAAGCAGAAAAATACAGACTTACAAATCTATGCTGTACATCCTGAAGCAAAGAAATAAGGAATTAAATTTATGTAATCCTTACACATCTTGCTGTACAGAGGCTTAAATTTTATCTAGGTACTCTAAAAATGTGAGTGGTCTTTAACTACAAAATTCTCTTTAAAACTCATAACTCGAAAAACTCACAACTCAAAAAAATTACTTCCTCAAATGGAAAAGATCAACTCACATAATATTTTCTCTACTGAAATGACTTGACTTCCTTTTTTGAGTTGAGGAAAATCTGATTCTGGTTATAGATATCAAACCAAATGTCACCTCCTGTTTTAGTTACTTTTCTCTCGTTGTTGGGAGAGAATACCCGACACCCAAAGTTAGGGGAAGAAAGGTTTAT
>PVJO010033541.1:0-11970 GCA_004026905.1 Hystrix cristata
AAAAAAAAAAACAGATTTCAGCAGTGGAGAGTAGTTCTGAGATACAGTATGTGGGCATTTGGACAGACAGAATGTTGTTTATGCTTCAAAACATGTTGAATATGAGTTAAGATATTTCCTTTAATTTTATTTGCACAGTGTGAATTTAAATGGGAATATTACTTCACTTAATCGGGGCACACATTTAATTACTATTCTCAAAATGTTCTCTTCCCGTATTTTATATTATACAGTAATGAAAATGATGTCCATGTTAATTTATGTTTAACACATTAAATTTAAAACTGTTTTTACACATTGATATGAAAACTGTTCTGTTTCCTGTTCAATTCAGAACTGTATCTACTACCATCAGATTATTTTTTGTCTTATTTTGATCCACATGTTTGTTGAGCCTTAATTATTTTAATCTTTCCAGTTTGTGGCTTATTTTTCAATTTTTATGGTCTTTTTAAACTTAGTAAACTAAACTAGCCTTTGCCTCACATCAACTAAACATTGTACAAGTTATTTACCCAAATTCTGAAACTTAAGTATATACATTTCAAACTACTCTCATTAACTTTAATAAATTATTTCAAAACCATTGGAAACTGCAAAGTACTGATTGGATATTAGAGTAATTGGAAAGCAATAGATATAGTGTACCAAAGAGCCAATGTATTTTCTTCGTGAGAAAATTCAGTGAACATTGTGATATTCTAAAGAGAGAGGAGAAGCATAAAATCATGTCTATTGTGATAATTAATGGTGCTTTTTGAGTTAAAGAAAATAAAAATATTTGGAACATTGTTTACATTACTGTGCTGAAAAGTAAATAACTTTGAATTTCTATAAAATCAAGCTGGATGTCCTCTTCGTGATAGAACATAAGGTATAATATGTCCCCATTACAGGTCACATGACCTTTGCTGAATTTATCTAATGAAATTCTAACAGTAAGGGTAGTGAAGGGACCGTGGGAAACTCCCTCCAAGAATGCTACGTGTAGCTGGTTTCTCATTAAGCTGTCTCCCAACTCAGGTTCCACCAGAGCTCAAACTCGCTGTCTACTTCCACATTAATGCTTAACTTTAACAATGAATTTGATTTCACTCGATCTGCTTTGGTAATTAATAGAAAACTTCCTTCAGCATTTAAAGAATATGACAGGGCAATTCATTAAACACTGATCTATCTCTTTGGAAAATCTTAACTGAAAATACCATATAGCCCCTGGATGTGAATCCACATAGCTCTGTGTATATTTGTCTTCTAGGGGAGGGAAAGAGAGAATGGTAACTCGGTCACTTCAGACTGCCTGGATAATTTATAAACAACAGAAATTTAAAGCCTGAGGTCATGTTGTATTGCAGAGCTTGGTCAGTGGCCACATCAGAATATGGAGTCTAGACCCCAACACATCTCTTATTAAAAATACCCATGTGACTCGCAAAGACCTATGGATTCAGTATGATCCCTGCCAAAATTACAATGGAATTCCTGGTAGAAATAAAACAAAATTTAAATTTATGTGGAACTACAGAGGACTCCATATAGAGGAAGCATTCTTGAAAAGGAAGAGCAAAATTAAGAGTAATTACGCTTCCTGATTCCAAAGTATTTACAAAGCTTTGGTAATCAAAACAGCATAGCAGGACTGGGGATTTAGATCAGTGGTTAGAGTGCCTGGCTAGCAAGCACAAGGCCTTGGGTTTGATCCCTCAGCACCAAAAAGAAAAAAAAAAAATAAATGAATAAATAAAAACAAAAACAAAAGGTACAGCATAGCATTGGCTTTAAAACAAACAATGGAATATAAGTGAGAATTCAGACACTTAGAAGGGGATGTAGTCAAGAACTCAGAATTAAATCCACACATATATACTATCTAATATTTGACAAATGTGCCAACTATACAGAATAAGACAAAAGTAATGTCTTCAATAAGTGAGCTGGGAAGAAATAGATACTCAAAGAAAAAATGAAATCAGACATGCATCTTTCCCTTTTCCTCAAATTTCACTGAAAACTTAAATCCATTAAAGTACCACATAGGGGGAAGTCACCTCCACCTTGACCCTGACAATTGTTTCTTCTCTATGACACCAAAACCCATAAAACAGAAACAAAAACAAACTTATTGGCATCCATCAAATTAAAAACTTCTGTGGAAGAAAGTTGGCATTTAACAAATTAAAAAGATAACTTACAAAATGGAAGAAAGCAGTTGCAAATTGCACATCTGATAATAGGTTAATATCTAAAATATCCCCACAATTGACACAACTCAACAGCAAAAAATAGTAATACCCGCATTACAAATAACTAAAGGATGTAAATACTTTTCTCAGGAAGACATAAATGACTGATGGTTGCAAGAAAAAGTGTTCAACATTATTAATCATCAGGGAAAGTAAATAATGTATCACCTAACACTTGTGAATATCATTGTTTATAAATTGACAGAAATAAAAGGTGTTGATGAAAATGTTCAGAAAAATGTACCCTTGCACACCACCATTAGGAATATAAATTGCCACAGTTTAAAAGAAAAAAAAATGGGAATTTCTCAAAAAATCAAAATAACAATAGCAAATTTCAAATTTGCTAGACTGTGGGCTAGATGTAGCCTGCACTCACCAGTTCCTTAGGAATATTTATCCAAAGCAAGAGGCTTTGTGAGGAGACGGGGCCACCACAGAAAATCATGGGGCTGCATCTTGAGAGAGTTAGGAACATCTCCAGGTAGCTCTAGCAATACATTGAAATCTTGCTCTTTAGAAAGATAGCTAAATTAACTGAAGCAACACAGTCTGGCAGTGAAAAAAACAGTGGCTCAGTGAGGGAGGGGAACTTTCCTGCAATGTAGCTGTAAACAGAAAAAAGAAAACATTCCCTCCTCTGCTACTGGACAGAAATACAGCCTGAGCAGAGTGGAGAGCTCAGAACAACTGAGTGAAGAGAGACAATAACAAACATTCCCATCTTGTCTCTCCAGATTTAGACAGGGTCTGATTTGGCAGCCATCTTAGAAACCATAGGGTAAAGCAAACAGGAAATGGAGTAGGGGAAACAGGAAATGGAGTAAGGGAAACAGGAAATGGAGTAGGGCAGAATTAAAGTAGGAAGCCATTTTGAGTGTCTCTGTTTAGGTGGAGAGCATCTCCTCTCCTCTAAAACCACAACCATTCTCAGGAGGGAAGTAGACATCAGTCCTAGTAGTTAGTGTGGAACCAGAAAAAAGGTGACCATGTTGCAGAAAATTTAACAGCACCAGTCTGGGAGAAAGACCCCAGCTGCAGGCTCATGGAAGGCCCAGCTCTGTGCGGGGAGAATCTGAATAGGGCAAATAGACAGCAAGGAACCAAGTTGCTTTGAATACTGTGTCAGGCAAAAAGTACAATGCCTGGAGTTCTGTGGTGGGAGGGAGTCTGAATCCGGAGGTGTCCCCAGAGACACAGACCTGGGTGCCATCCACATTCAGATTTGCTCAGAGCGCTTTGGAGTGAACACAACGGGTCACAGACACTGGCTGGACATGCCTCTACAATCACGGTCTGGAAATTTATGGAGGCCAGACCTGCGCATAGACTTCCCAGATGATAGATTCAGTGCACAGAGATTCAGGTCTTCCAGCACCTCATTCCCAGGTATTGAAGAGATTAAATTAGTGCATGTGATCCAGTCCCACCACTGAAAGACCTACCTGAGTACTTAACTGCAGCAGCTGCTCATTGGCAGTACAAGGGTAAACCCCACACATGGAAGTTTAATTTCAAGTCATCCTGCTCTCCACAGGTAGTCATAAGCCTGCAGCAAACCTTTTCCTGTAAGGCCTGTTCTTTCCTCCCAATCTAAAAAGATACCCATAGACCTTCTTGGAACCTAAGTATCCTCTCCAATTTGGACAGAAGTGGTGGGGAACTCAGGAGCAAAGAATGAAAAGGTTTTTCTTGTCCCTTTTTATCAGCCAGCATCCAAGAACTGACTCCACAGAGTGTGCCTGGCGGTGATCAGGTATGTGTTCATAGGTAACACTGTGTGTTACTTGTTCCTCTGCCTCCATACTGACCTACCTGCTTCTCCCTCTTCCAGGGATGTATCTTGGCTCTTTTAATGTGATTCTGCAATTTTATTAATCTGATTCATCTCCCTTTATCTTCTCTTAATTTCCATTTATATTTTCCTTCCTTACTCTTCTTTCTTCTTTCCCTTCACATAACCTCTCAAATCATCTTCGTTGCCTCCATCTTTCCTGGTATATAAATATTACCATTATAACCTATATTTTCCCTGTTTCTTTTCCTCTTTCTTTTAACTTTTATTTATTCTTTGTCTATCCTGTATTATTACTATTTCTTTCCATTTCTGAGTTATTGAAAGAAAATATTTTAAACATAGTTTAAATTATATATTGATATGATTGGTTCTATGGGTGTTGATATTACTGGCAGATGTTACCTCCTGAAAGGCTTTAGTACTAGGAATTAAACCCAGAACTTTCAGGAC
This sequence comes from Hystrix cristata, assembly GCA_004026905.1. Lineage (NCBI taxonomy): Eukaryota > Metazoa > Chordata > Mammalia > Rodentia > Hystricidae > Hystrix > Hystrix cristata. Next base: position 4,492 of record PVJO010033541.1, read on the forward strand.
TTTGAGTGGCTGTGTTCATTCTGATTCACACACACATATATCACAAGGAGAGCGTCACTTACTAAAAAAGACTTTCACAATAGCGGTAGTGACTTCCATCCCAACTTATTTAAAATTTTATCACAAAAACAGAAGAATTATGAAAAAACAAGGCAAAAAGATGCCTCCCAAAATGTGCATTGCCCTAAAATATCTGAACTCACAGATTTTGAAGTAGATGTAATTTCAAAAATTTTAAGATAAACTGACAGTTGAAATGATGAATGAGATCAATGAAGATACGAATAAGTACCTGACTGGAATAAGAAAAAGGAAAAAACAGGAGATGAAAGACCACTTCAATAAAGAGATGGAAGTTGTGAAAAAGAACCAAGAAGAAAGCTTGAATCATTGAAGAAGGCTTCAATGATTCAGATGAAAAACTCAATTGAATATCTCAACAGTAAGCAAGATAAATCAGCAGAATGTCTATCAGGACTGGAAGACAAGCTGAATATACTAGAACATTTGGTCATTAAAAATAAAATAAAGGATTATGTTTTAATGTTCTTTAAAGAAAATGTGGTTTACATTTTATGTTCTGTAGCAAACTCTTTGAGATTTATTTTATGCTTAAAATATATTAGTATGTAATTTTTGAACCTGAAGAAATAGTGATCTAACATTTATCTATCATTTCTCTATCATCTATATCCATTTATCTATACATATATATATATATATATATATATATATATATCATGATGAATGATACTTGCTTGTATAATAGATGAGACTCTTAAAATGTAGAATGTATTTTTCCTTAAACTGTAAGGCAGTTTTGTAAACTGCTTTGAAGTTAGGAAAACTACACTTTATTTTCTAGTCCCAGGATCATCTACCTCTTAGAAATATCTACAATATCTAAGCAGACAGAATTTCCTGTCTTGTGTCCTGGAAGACCTTTCTTGGTTGCAAGGAAATCAGTGGTTTTTGCTTTTACTCACACCTTCTTCATCCGAGCAAGTATTTATCTGTCCCATGAGTTCCAAAGCTTCAGATCCTGGACAGTATTTGTCAGCAGCCCCCTAAATGGCTGATTCCAGGCAGACTGTGGCACTTGAAATCCATTTGTCATCTGATGAAAAGGCCGCTCTGATACATAATTATCCCATTAAAAAATAGAGTTCGGGGTCAGTAGCCATAACAAACAAGAGTAAGACAATTTTCTGAAACTCCTACCTTGCCAGTGTACTCCATAACACCGGGAATAATAAGAAGGAAAGGAGTATGTTCTTAGTTACACATATTTGCCAATGAGAAAATAACAAGGACCTATTTCTTTGGATAGAAACACTACAGTGATTAAAACCTTACCTTCCCCATTTTGACTTTATTACTGAAAGATTTATCTGTAGTGTCTTTGCCGAATTGCTTTTTAAAAAAATATTCATTGGTCTTGTCTTATTTTTTAACTTAGTGACATCTCTGAAGAGGTTCAAATGTTTGCACAGCGTGTTCTTTGTGTTTCCTTATTTATCTGTATGTTTTTCTTCTGGTTATCTTATGAAATAATGCGGATAGTGGCTTTCATGAAAGATGGATGAAGGATAAACTCTAGTTCTGAAAGTTGTAAACTCTTTTTTTGGGGGGAGGGGAGGAGCTGGGGATGGAACTCAGGGCCTTGTGCTTGCTAGGCAAGTGCTGTACCACTTGAGCTAAATCCCCAACCCCTGAAAGTTGTAAACTCTTGATTAGACACATTTGAGAAGTGTTAAGAGAACATTCAATTTGTGAGTGTGGGGTATGTTTATATTTTCATGTCGTTTATTCAAGTACTATTCTTCGTTTTTAAACAAGTTTGAATGAGACTTTGAATTAAGTGCCTTTGATAGTCTTTGATTACATATTAAATAGTATATTTTTGTTTGTGTTGATATATTTTCCACATATGTAGCTTGTGTTGCATGAGATTGTTGCAGTCTCCATTATTGAAATAAAAAAAAAGAAGAGAATTTGACATCAAAGATATATTTAAGCCTAGAATCACGGAATATCTATTTATTTGTATTTTCAAGATACATTACTACAGTATAATGGGATCTATAATTTCCAGTTACTTGTTTCTGCCTTTTCATTGTTCTAATAAAATATTTTAGAGCAAATAACTTTATAATTATTGGCTCCGCTAATGGAAAAACTCTTTAAAACCAGGCACTCGAAAATAATTGGAGACAAAAACATTAAAAAAAAAGTAGGAAATTTTGACTACATTTTAAAATGTTTGTAAAGCTTTAATTAAGTCCATTTTTATAAATTAGTAGACATTTTTAGATAGAAAATATTTTATGAACATAGCGTGTGTACCAATGCTAATATTAGTCTCTAATAACCTTTGTGCTATTAAAGCAAATGTGTGTAGTCAATTACAAATTAAGATGTGTGAAAAATATATATGTATTAGTATAGTCATATCTGTTGCTAAAACATTTTTGTGGGTATTGTAGTGTAGCAGAATAAACAATATTCTTTTCCATTACATATCTGTAGTTTGATTTCTCTTGAGAGTCAATGAGAAATGAAATAGGAAACATTCTGATTAAGAACTCTGTATTTTCCCCAAGACAGAAAGGAATACAGAATTTTCAGAGGAATTGATTACACTAAAGTACAAAAAATTCCAGAGGGGGCCTAATTTCTTCATCGTATGTTCATTGATTTACTTCCCTCTGGATAATCATTGTTTATTTTACTTATTTCTTCAGTGATAATTATTCTCTACGTGATCTGAGTTTAACTGAAAAGACGTTACTGTTAACGAGACCCACTGGGTGTTAACTTTGGTCACTGTCTCTCAGAGGGGGCAGCACTAACACTGGAATTTACAGTTTAAAAAGGTGAAATATTAATGCTTTCAAAAATAGCGAATGTCATCTTTAATGTCTTTGTGCAATTTAATGGTCAAAGGTTTATCACTGAGTTGTGGGTATTTTGTTTAAGAAGATTTATTATGGAAAACAGGTTTTTAAATTCGTCTTTCCTTTTGTAACCAATGGTTCAAGGGAAGATAGATAAATTTTATTTAGAGGTTCAACCACAATCTCAGTTAAGAAAAAATGAATTTATGTCTTATGATCAAACTTTAGTTGTATTCACTTTAAAATTACCCAAAATGTCACCAAACCTAAGAAAAATGGTCACAATTTCACTGGAGACTGTAGCTAGCAAAAAGAGAGGCTAATATATAACTTGGGATTGAACTCAGGAACCCAAGGCCTTCACACTGAGCTAAATCAACAGTCCTCAGTGTGTGTGTGTGTGTGTGTGTGTATTTATTTATTTGACACAGTGTCTTTCTAAATCACTAAATTGCCCAAGCTGGGCTTAACCTCCCACCCCTCTTCCCTCAGCCTCTTGAAGTGCTGAGATTACAAGCATTCACCACCACCTTGCGTGGCTATAATTAATATTTTGGAGGGAAACATTTATAATAGATAAAGTCATTAGTAAAATGTATCTAATAACTGACGCTTTAAGCTTTTATGTACAAATGTATAAATATACTATCATTAAAAGATGATAATGTAAATACACAATGATACTATGTTTTTCGACCTGTGTAAAGATATAATTTGCATAAATCATTCTGTAAATGCAACATAATTCTAGGTAAAATTTCAAAACCACTTTGTATTACAATGAGATACTGGTTGTGAGGTTTTGGAGGATAACCCAGAACAAAAAGAGCAAAACACTGGTGAGGAAGCACGAAAATAGAACATGTCGATGCTTTCTTGAAAGGAAAAGCTTACCAGTGAAGGGTTTTTCACATTTATTGATGATTGCAGTAGAGTCCACTGGGCAATGTCATCTTTTTCATAATTTTAAAGTGCATATCATCAAAATGCATTTTTTTGTCTGGATCATTCCTCATCTAAATGAAATAATATATCAGGATGCCATTGAAGATACACAGAGAAAATATAAAAACAAATCAGCATCCTACTGAAAAAAGCTAAAATTCCTACCTAATATAATATACAAGAAATTATTTCAGATATGATAACAAGTATAAATATGCACCCCTCCAGTACATTGCCAAAAAAAGTTTAAATGTTCCACTAGAAAAAGTGCCAGCAAGGATATGGAAATTATAGCTTATACACCATTGTCAAATAGAAGTATGAACAAGAAATTTAGAGCACGATTCTTTACATTTTAATGTTAAATCTGTATACTCTACATCTAATGGACACCACATCTGGAGACGTACCTGGGTAAAGTCTTCTCCGTGTGTACTAGGTGACAGAGAAGGAAAACTTTACAGAAATATTAGTAATGAGAGCAGACAAAGGACCATTAAGTTATTACTTATTGAGGAAAAAAGAATACTACAAATTCTGAAACTAAAGAGAACAAGAAACTATAGGTATTTCTGTATGTGTATATATGTGTATACATATAGTGAGAGAGACCGTAAGAAACACAATAGTAGAGGAAACCACCAACAATATAGTAACTAACCCTCATGCCACCATGTTCATAATATTTTAAAAAAAGTTATAAATGTGTAGTTTTGAGATGTACATAGTTGAAACTATTTTTAGATTTAAGCTACTAACTTTGAAGAGGATATGCTGAGTGGGTCAAAAATCAGACTCGATTATTTAGAAGATAAATGGAATCTCTAAAATTCAAAGTAACTTATCAGTATGATGCACTTATTTTTACTTGGTGGAGTAAATGAATTTAGAATAATGTGATTCCATGGTAGCGTCTGTGACAGTGTGCTCCCCTCTTCTCTAATCGGTGGCCCCACAGAAACGAGGTTTGTACAGAACAAAGATGACCAATTTATCATATTATGTATAGCATTCATACTGGGGACTGTTGTAGTCTTTCACAAGCTGTGAGAAAACAAAGTTACTTTATTCCTTCAAGTCTGATACATAAAAATTTAGAGACTCCACACTCAACATTCTTCGTATCAGCCATTCTCTAGTGATAGCTTGACTTTCTTTGCCGTAGGGAGGCGGAGAGAGCCCCATACAGACTGGAAGCTGCCTACAGGGTTGCAGGGGCTGTAGTCTAGGAGGACCAAACTCTGAATAGTAGTGAGAAGCTTAGAAATCGGAGGGATGAAACAACCAATGACAAATTTTGGGCTCAGATGTCTGCCTCTATAAATGACTCCCATTGAAGCCCAAGACCCATGGACTCTGGTGATGTTCTCTGGTTGACAATACTTCACGTGTATTGTGTGACAAAACCATGGGAATAACAAGGTGTTTCCTGCGTGATTCCACGTAGGACAAGTGGGGGTTCATGCCTGGTTTATCCCTAAGCCTGTCCTAAACACCTTTTTATTTTCCAATTTAAGTCTCTTCCTTGATAAAGCAGGTTCACTGTATAGAGTTTACCCAACATGTCTAAGTCCTGCGAGACAGCACCCATTCACACGACAAATAACAGAAGCAGGGTAATTTCTCATAGATGAGCAATAAAGGGCCACAGCCACTTAGGAGTCATTACAAGGTGCTTTTCTGAGGAAAGCTGTCTGGGTTAAACAGAATATCTTGCACCCTACAGCTAGGACCTCAGGAAACAGCTCATGCTGGTCTCCTTAGAAGCTTTCCTAAGCAAAGGATGATATTTCCTTAACATGCACAACACTGATCCCACTAAATTGGCAGCAGAGAAGGCACAGTGTCCTCCCAGCCCCATAGGTGTTTCCTGTTTTAGGTTCCTGACATTGAATGCATGGATGTGTGCACTACTCTTGCATAATCGGAAAGTCTGTTTGCAGCCAAGAAAGCAAAGCAAAATGACCAACAGTCATATTGCTGAATATGAAAAAGACTCTTCCTGTTTTGAAATCCTTGCTCCTGTTTGCTTTTACTGGGGTCCTGACAGTTTGTCCCCTTGGTTTTCTAAACCCTCAATCTTTCTATGAGTTGTCCATATCTTGCCTCGAGTTTATCCTTCTTTATAGCAGGGTAGTACTCCATTGTATATAAATTATTACAATTGAAACAATACAAAGTGAAAATTATTCTACTATATTTTTGCCAGACTCCTAGTTTTATTAAGTGAAAAGGGAAAACTGAGAAAAGAAAAAAGAAAGAAAGAAAGAAAGAAAACTAATTTTGGCAGCTTCTCTCACTTTGAAAATTTTCAGCTACTAATTTCTGACATGCATTGCTTTTCTGATGGACAGATGATAGCTCTTTTCTCTAAATGCACTCATCTTTCATCTATTAGATGCGTATCAACAAAAATTAAGTCAGTTTTTTTCTGACAAGTGTTGGGAAAAGATCGATTGTTTGTGGTGAATCTGCGATCCTGTTTTACCTCTTCTCCAATCTTCCTACCTCACACGTCCTAGGGCACATATTAGATCATTGTTGATATTTAAAGGAAATTAAAATCCAGGCCTACATTTTAAAGTCTCAGGAAATACTGCCACAAGCACTAGTGTAAATGTAGGGGAAAGCTACTAATCACTGAGTGAGTATTATTGGTTAAACAAATGCTAAATTACTGACTTATATTATCTCAATCTCCACAAGAATTTGATGAAGAGGGCAATTAAACTTACAATTTAAAACTTAATAAAAGTTAAATTAAGTAAGCTATTCAAGACCCCAAAGCTGTGAAAGGCAAAATTCTGGTTGCTTGAGAATCAGCATTTACAACTGCAGCTTGAGATTCAAGATCTGCCCCTTCTACTCTCTCAGATAACTGAGGAACAAACACAGAGCACTGAGGAGTCTTCTCAATAGTATTGTGCTCTTCTTTAAAACTTCCCCAAAAGACAGAATGCTGCAAAATATCTTGAAGTATGTGACTTCGTAATGGGAACTTATAGAAGCCAAGCATGACTAGGAGAAACTGTATTTTTCCCATTGATTGGTAGAATCAAAGTTTTGATGCTACTGTTGTATAATAAAAGGTTCCCCCCATGGTAGAGGCTTGCAATGCTGTAACTATCTGTCTACTCTATATTCAGCTCTGTTTTACTATTCTTCATCTTTGTGTATTTGAAATGAATCAACTAAGCCACAATACTGGAAAGAGAATAATTGCTTGCATAAGATTCTACTGGGGTTAGGGATTATCTTGGGATAATATCCCAGTTGTCAAACACAAGAAGGTAAATACTCATCCCTTATAAGACTTATTTCTAAATCCTGGAGAGAAATGTTATCTTGTGCGTTAGAAGTCCTACAATTCAAAATTCTAGATGATGCAAAAGTAAGTGATTCATTCCCTAAAGCATAAACAAAATGCCTCCTTTGAACGCTACCATCTTAATGGATTTACTTTCCACAGAATGTGTCTTTGCTGACTCCACATGGGTTTTTCTCAATTTGTGTGAGTATTTGGGCTTGGAAAGCAGGCAGAGGCTGATAGCAGTAGAGGCCTACTCTTTATCCATGGCAAGTAAAAAATATATATGTGTGTGTGTGTGTGTGTGTGTGTGTGTGTGTGTGTGTGTGT
>PVJO010033542.1:0-11955 GCA_004026905.1 Hystrix cristata
TGTGAGCTTTGCAATACTCGGGCTGCTACTGTTCAAAATAGTGACAGTGACACCTGTGTGTACTGAATGCTTACTCATCGCCAAGCTCTGTGCTCGGGAGTGTCCCAGAGATGATCTCTCTGAACCTTGCAATCTGCCATACTCTTCACTGCTAAGACAAAGCTTTCAGATGATATGTACCATTAGCATTTTATTTCTCCAGATCCCTACAGAAAGAAAGTCTATCATTAAATCAATGAAGTATCTTTCCAATAGTGGCATCACAGAATTAAGACATTACGGTATTATTCCCATCTGAGGACACAAATGCTTGTAAAGGTGAGATTTGGTAACTTGCCCAGTGTCACCCAACTGGAGACCAAGCTTGTTTTATTATAGTTTTCCTCAGATGGTGTGGTAGTATGTAACACGGTAACTACCATGTGCACAGTGTGTGCTGGCAATAAGGTAAGTGCTGGTCTTGGATAAGCCTGCTGAAATTCTCACAATGGCTACAGGAGTACTAGCCTTATCAAGAGAACAAGACTCCTAAGTAACATTGCTTGCTCAGATTATAACCAGGTCATCTGACTCACAGCACCATGCTTTTCACCACGATGTGCCCCTGTCCGTCACAGTTACACATAGAACTATTTCATTCTGACGTATTCGACATGCCTTGATGAGTGTCCAACCCACACACATCCTGCCTGGCCCAGTCCTCCCAGATTCCTATCCCCTTCCCATTTATCCTCATTCCTTATCATTCAGTGCAGTGGGTTGATGGACAGCATCATTTAGATGCTGCTTTCCTAATTTATGATTTAGGAGTTAAAAGAGGATTTGACTGCTTTGAAGAGGAAATACTTTTGCAGGTAAAATTCACTATAGTGCATTAATTTGAAGAGCAGAGGAAGACTTTGGGACAGATGTTAAGAATGGCAAGACTCTTCCAGGGCCCATAAAGAACTTATAGACTGCAGGGCGCATTTGGGGGAGAGAGACAAGCAAATGAACAAAATAAAACGGATCCTTCCAGGAAGCTTTGGGAACACAGAGACATTTTCAACCAACCCTGCCTTTTGGATCTGGAGAGCTTCTCAGAGGAGGTGGCATGGGCCTTGGCAGCAAGGGAAAAGAGAGGGGAGACTCCTGGTAAAGTGGCAGTGTGGGCAGGAGCCCTGAAGAATGAAGGAGAATGGGAAATTTTAGGGCCCAAGAGAGCGCCAATAGCAACCTCTTAGTCAATATTAGTTCCTAGGAAGGTAAACAGGATGAGAAAAGAGAAGAGGCGCTCAGGCCAGAAAGGTGAACAGAAGTCAAACCATAATGTTTCCTGAATTTAGGATTTTAACAAACTGGATACAGCCTCCTGTTGGAAGGTCACATGACTGTCATTTAAATCAGGGAGAGAGATTAAGGGGAGCAATAGGAACAGAGAAAGTGTCTGTGTCCCAGACTGGAACATGGACTGTCATAGTATCATTGAATCCAAGACCTTACACTCAAAAGAAGTGTGAGTGTTGGTCCATGTGGACAGCACTCCTTTGGTTGTTAGATATGCAGAATCTCAACACACAAAACAATTTTGGCCAGGTAAGGTGGTACACACCTATAATCCCAGCACTTGGGAGGCTGAAGCAGGAGAAGCACCACAAGTTCGAGACCGTCCTGGGCTACATAGTGAGTTCAGCTACATAGCAAGGCCTCGATTCAAAAAAAAAAAGAAATGCAGACTCTCAAGTCTCATCTAAGATCCACTGGCTGAAGATCTTGTAGTAAACCACTGAAGCTAGAGAAGTATTTCTCTTCAACACAGGGACGAAGGAGAACAGCTCATCAAGGAGCATACTTTAAATCCCACCCCAGCGGTGAGTCCCAGTAGAAGACTTCCATGGCAGTAAGAGAATCAACAGAATACACAGCCGCCACTGCCCAAGTAAGAAGGGGTTCTAAAATATGAATCGGATGCCCGTGCTCTGAAGCAATGAACTGTGGAAGTGATGGGTAGTAGGAGCCTGCTACTAAGCACCCCTCCATGAGGACAAGGCTTCCCCAGGGACAGACTGAGGGCAGGAGTGTTCTGGGGCAGGAGTGCACATCCCAGAAACCTCAGGAGATGCTGGGGATCCCAAGACATGGAGCAAAGAGGAGGGTCTTCAGTAGAAGACTTCCCTATAAAGGTCGTGGTAGAGATTGTTGTTCCTCACTGTCTCCTCCTCTTTAATGAACAGTCCCTTCTAACAAGAGTTAACTAGTTCAAAGGCTTCAGGACTTCATGGATCTGGAATATTAGGAAAACTTTTCATACAAGGAAATATTTCATACAATGACAATGCACAGCTATACATAAGTAAAATCAAATTAGCCCATTCTGATTAGTAGATTCCTTGCTGAAAGCACTGTTTTAATTCCACCAGAGTGCTAGGGTCTGTCACCTTCAGAAAGGTTTTTCAGCCCAAAGAAGTGTGCACGTTAATGCTGCCAGCTGCTGGCTACTCTGGGCTTTTATCAGTTGCACAATTTGATGGGTAGACAGGAGGCGTGTAAGGAGTGAACATCATCCTAGGCACTGTGGGGAGAAGCAAAAGAAGTCAGTGGCAGGAGGAAGGGACAAGGTTGTAAAAAGCAAAGTGGATAATCACTTCAGGTGACTCCAAACTTCTATGGTGCATTACAGTGGAACTTTAAAATGGATGATTCATATTGTCAGAGAGTTTGATTTAAAAACAATATAGACTCAACAGTGACTTGCTTCAGTGTGAGTCTGTCTCCATCTCGAAGGGCTTTCAAGAGTCTAACTAACCACCTTCATGTGGCAGCAGGGTCACCTCTGAGTACAGTAGCAGGGTCAGGGAGCAGCCACCACAAGAACAAGTCAGCCTGCATAATGCAGCAGGGGTATGGAGCCTGAGAATTTGAAGGCACAGAAGGAAGTTTGTCAGATCTCTGAATAAGTAGGAAGCAGGCTGCAGTTTAACGGACCACAGTGAGTGGCACTTTCCCTGGCGATGCAGTTTCTCTTCTGTGACCTAAAAATCCAAACCTCCTCAAGCTCTAAATTGTCTAGACCTCTTGTTGCCAGTATTCTGCAGTGAAGATTTTAAAGCATAGGAGAGCCGGCTGGCAAGCACTGTGTGAGCCCAAAGTGCTCAGAGGGTTAACAGCCTGGGGAGACATGCTGTGTGCGAGCTGCGCCCTGGGGCCTTGGCACCTGCTCCACGGTGCCTCTGAGCCTGGCGGTGGATCCAGCGTTCACCCTGGCACGAGACCTCAGCCTTGCCGTGTGGAAAGAAAAAGGAGGCAGGTAGAACTGAGTTGGATACAAGATCCAGCAACATGAATATTTCATAGAAGTAAAAGTGACTTAAGCCATGTATTCTCACATCCGTCTCCAAGCCTGTGTTACAGTGACAGGTTTCCAGTCCACCTTCTATGCCTCCAGCACATACCACTGCTTCACTTTGCCCACAACACATATCTGAGTGGAGGCTCTGGGGTCAGCCTTTGCCTCTCATTAACAGAGAGATCTTAGGGAAGTCAGTAATCTCTCAGAGCTTCAATTTACTGACTTGTAAAGTAGTTACAATTTCAGGCTCACAAGTTGTTGTGAGGATTAAATGACATAACTTATATGAAGTGTCTGGCATAACTTTCTGATCCATAATAGACAGTCAATAAATATTATTTACCTCATCTATGCTCCCCCATAGGATCCAGAGGTTTTCGTGATAAGACGGGGCAGAAGGGACGGGTCTGAATGTCTAAGCTTGGCCATTGGATTAATAGAGATGCTTTTCGCTGAGAAGGGAAATACAAGAGGAGGAGCGCTGTGGGCAAGAGGCTATTTGGTTTGGCACATGCTGAATATGAGAGGACAAGATACCTCAAGACACTTGAAAAGGTGAATTGGTGACTGGGGCAGTGGCAATGTTGGATGAATCCATTAGTGAGGGTGTGAAAAGCATGGCGGAAGGACAAGGGAAAGCCCCAGGCAATGCCAACATTGAAGGGTAGACGGGAATAGAGAGCAAATTAACCAGAGAGGTAGAAGTGACACCAGCCAATTCCAGTGTCCTGGACACTTGGGGAGTTTCAGAAAAGAAGGTCTGAGTATAGGGTCAAAGGCTTAGACTTGAGACAAACATCTTGCACACAGAGCACAAGGAGATCAGAGGGGTTCTGCAGAGATAGTGCTCAGATCGCTGGGATTGAAGACTGAGTGGGAGTTAAGAGCTTGGACTGATGAACGAGCACCACTTGAAGAAGAGGCCATAACTGCCAGAGTTGTGTCAATGAGAAACAAAGCCAGGCACTAGCTAAGGGTAGCAAAGGCATTTACTCCATAACTACTAGGTCGGGAAGAGAGTCCAGTGAAAGGTGAGGTCAATTTCAATCTGTGTGAAGGTGACTGCACATTTTGAAAAAGAGAATGAGAAAGTCAGCATCAGAAATGAGCAGGGGCTCAAACACAGGCAGGGAAGTGAAGACTTCCAGGACTCGTGGACAGAGTTTGGTCAGTGAGGTTGGTCATCTGAGTCTGTTGACTGGGCTCCTCAAAGTTAGGCTCATACCTTCCCCAAAGGCGGGGAGACAGGGCCCTTTCTTCAGGTGTTGGCTGAACCAAACATTGAGTTCTTTTGGCACCCTGGAACTTTCCTAGACAAGAATTTAGAGGGACTGGCTTGTCTTAGGGGATGATGGCCTTGAGCTATTGGAAACCGTGCTAGAGTCCAAGGGTTGGTGTGCAGAGGGATGGACGAAGTCATTTGTGCTGAAAGTCTGTGGTCCTTATGAGCCAAGGTTGAGGCCTAGTGGAGAAGAAAACTCAGAGGAGCCTGGCTTTGGTCAAAGAGAGAATCTTTTTCAGAGAAGGCAAGGTCATGGAAATGTGAAGATGTTTTTAAGGTGAGTGGAAGAATTGAGAAGAAAGATTAAACCAGAAATTGAGGTTGGGATGAAAAGCGCAAATGATCAGATACCCAGAGTAGCAGCAGGAGGCACAGAAGGCCCCACGGAGGCAGAGCCCCAATCTCTGGGTCAGTAAAGTTTCTCTGTAGATGCCCAGAATGTAAATAAGGCTTTTAAAGCTACACATGGCCTCCGTCATACATTTTTCTTCTTTTCTTAACCCTTTAAAAGTACGGAAGTTGGCTTGTGAACCATAGGTGAACATGTTGCAGCATGGATTTCATATCCACCCCTTGCCAGTCACTCCTCTAAACTGATTTGATCCCATGTACATGTGGGTCACTCTTTTCATCCTTCAGATTTGCATGGAACACTTTGACATTCCACCTGCCTGTGAGGATTTCACAGAATGTTTACCTGCAAAAGTGCACTCCCTCCTCCCAGCTAAGAAAAAGAAATTACAGCCTCATCTACTAGATGCAGAACTAATTTGTTGCTTGGCATTCCCCCAAGTCCACAGGCCTGATTCATTCTGTCAAGCTGTGCGCCAGCAGCCTCCATTCAGAGCCAGGTGATGTTGCTTCCCCGGAGACAGCACATTTTTGCCCACTACTTAAGATTAATTGGAAGCAACTTCCTGCTCACATTAAAAATATCTTAGGATAGCACCTAAGGTCTGCCCATTCAGTCCGTGCCAGGAAACTCCTGACTCACTTCCAAAGAGAAACCACAAATAGGCAGTTCCAGGTCCCCTTGGATTGCATCTCCACATGCAATGTAATTAATGGGTTTCTTAGTCAGTTGCATTACCTAAGAACAGATGCAAGAAAGCAGACGTGAATCCGTCCACTAGGTCAAGCTGGCTTTTTTGCTCCATATCATTGGCAGAAACTTCAAGGGCTGACCAGGGAACTATGCCCCTTTCAGGTGATGGTAATATCTGACATTTTGGCTTGTTTGTTTTAAATATTCAAACATGGTTCCAAGTCCAGAGGGGTCTGGGTGGGCTGCCATAAGTAAATGAATTCTAATCCAGTACCCTCTGAAGTGTGCCTCAAAGAAAAGCAGTCTGTTATGGTACGACTTCCAGTTTGGACGTCAGACTTGGATTTGCATCCCAGATTCATACTGGTGTGACCTTGGACAAATTACCTAACTTCTGAGAACCAGTGGTTTCTCGCCTATAAAATGAGGAGAACTGTACCCATCTTGTAAAATATCATGAAGATTAGAATGTTAGTCATAACCTTCTGAATGAGGCATCTGGGACCCAGAAAGCACTCAGTGAATGGCTGTAATAATGATATTTTGTAAGGTCATAGAATCTCACTTTGGAAAATACAAAGAGAAATGAGGTGTCATATACACACAGCGCTCTGGATAGTCATCTACCTGAAAACAAAGGGCTGGAATTTGTGGGTTGTTTTCATGGTCTCTTTCCACCCTAATCCTATAAACTCCTCATTCTTCATCGTGGATTTCCTTGCCCCACCAGCCTCTTCCTAGTGCAGGTTACATGTACGCCATGTACAAGTTAAGCAAACCTCACATGCACATACACCCATGTGCACACTTGCACATTCATTCCCTTACTCCAAGGACAAATTGTTCACTCCTACCTCTGAACATTGACACCAGACATAGTCTTTACCACAGGATCTTCGTATGGCTCCTTGCATTCGTGCTTTCTTTCTCCTTTGGCTGGTTGGGGAAAACTGCTCCACATGTGACAGCCCTTGCTCCACTCATTCTGTCTCTCCACATTTGCCTACGGTGCTGTGCAGCTAGCTTTGGCAAAGCGCAGTTCCTGTGTTTTCTCCTGCTATTTCCCCAGTGAGATGTCTTTCATTTTTTCGCTGCATGTGTTTGTTCTGTTTCTTCAGTTCTTTGTCCCGGGTTCTACATAACATTTTCTCTATCTTTCCACTCAGTGTCTGGCTGGCATTCTGTGACTGTTGGGCTGGTGATGAAAACTGGAGAAAGATGATTGCATAGGCAGATATCTGGGTTTGCAACATGAATAGGTGCAATTGGTTATATTCCAGGAATAACTTTATTGTCACAAAAGCAGATAGATATTCTGGCAGGAAATAGCATTTGGTGTGCGTGTTGGAGTGATAGGTCCTTCAGGACAAAACTGGGGGTCTCTAAAGAATCACAGACAAAATGAGATATCAAATTATCCTTATTATAAAACATAACTCCCCATGGACTAAAGTTAAAAAGATATGTCCCTTGTGTTGAATTGTTTGTAGCAGGGAATTTTGTTACAAGAGATTAGGACACTGTGGATGGCAATGGTACTTACCAAACACTTTGCCACAGTGCAGCTTTCCTGCAGTGGGATTTTAACGTCCAGGGCATTATCTTTCTCCTGCCTCTTCTTATCTTGCTTTGAATGAGTTCCAGCGACACTCAACCATTCACTGCTAGTTTCCTTGGTTACCAATGACTTTCAGTTTTTCATTTGTAGGTTTCTGGTGTTAAACAAAATCTCTCTCTGCTTTTGTGTTGCATTGATAAAGGTTAGAACAAGCGATTGTGCTTTTGTCTCCAGAAAAGCATTGCATTTTGCTTTTTCAATAAAATTACTACGGCAACAAAAGAACAGAAAAAGACCATAGGGGTTTTCTTTACTGGAAAGCTTTTTATTTCTTTCATCACAAATTTTAGAATTTTGACATTTGATTTAAAGTTCTATATAATCAATCTGGTTTACAAAAAATAATTTGGGCTTCTCTACCTAAAGAAAACAAACAAGATTACTGTTGCTAATTTCTTGTATTTGATTTCATCCAACATCCCTGAATGGGCTAAATATACTTTATATGATCCCAGGGAAAGTACGTAGATGGGGATAAGGGAGTGCAGGTGAAAAGCCTGTTCTATAGAGGCATTTGTTTTTGCATGATTGCTAAGTACCATTCTGTGCAACCGTGAGTTTCAGTGAACTTGACATGAGTGAATTCACTAGCCTGGTGAGGCCTGGAGTGGGCCAGGAGAGGAGGGAAACAGAAACTGAAATGGCTCTTTCTGGGAAATAAATGACTTGGGGCTGGGGGCAGTTTGTGTGGCTCTTTCAGATGGGCAGTGCGGCTGACTCCCTGCCCAGAACCGCTGCTTCATCATTTCCCCCAAAGTGCCTAGGACCTGCTCACCAGATCTCCCAGAAGAGACTGAGATGCGATCCTGAGGGAGTGAGGATAGAGTAACACCCATGGACATCCTTCCCTTTCATGCTTCCTGAAGAATATCTAAAATGGTGGTCGTCTGGACATTGGTCTGCCTGAAGAAAGCCTGCCTCAGGGGAATCCACAGCTGCGACTGCAAGATGAGTCAATCACCTTTTTTGTAGCATTCACTCTCTCCTCAGACTTCTCTAGGGCTCCTTGCACTGAAGGGCCATGGACCTGTCTGGTCGAATATATCCTAATTATAAGACCATTTGCAATCAGGTTTAATTTTCCTTTAAAGAAACCAAGCAGTTAGAATGGCTATTATCAGAAAAAAAAAATTTGCTAGCAAGGATGTGGAGAAAAAGAAACTCTTACACACTGTCAGTAGGGATACAAATTAGATTCCACATTAGCCTCTTGCAAAACAATGTGGAGTTTCCTCAAAAAAACTAAAAATAGAACCGCCACATGATTCAGCTATTCTACTCCTCTGTGGAAATGAAGTTGCATACATAAGAGTTACCTGCATATCAACGTGCATTGGGGCACTATTCGCAGTAGCTCAGATACAGAATCAGTATAAGTGCCTGTCAACGGGTCAACCGTAAAGAAAATATGGTAGGAGAAAATGTGGTAACACGATGGGGTATTATTCAGCTATAAAAGAATGAAATCCTGTCATTTGCTGCAAAATGAATGGAACTCGAAGACAGTTTAAGTGAATAAGCCAGACACAGAAAGACAAGAATCACACATTCTTGCTGAAAAAAAAAGTTGACCTGAAAGTAGAGGGATTACTAGGGAACTGATAGAGTCCTGGGTTGGACAGGTGACGGGAGGGTAGAAGGAGGGTAAATGGAAATGATCCATGCTTGATGTCCATGCGTGTCTAGAAACACCACAGTGAAGCTCATTAACTTGTGCAATTATTATGTGTTAATAAAAACGATATCACAGACATTCTAATTCCCCATGTGAGCATCTTCACATTCCGCTGATGTTTTAAAGAAAGGTCATGATGTCTGCTGCTTCCCTTTGAAGCCCAAGTTACTTACATCTTCTGAACTTTCGGGTGTCCACAAGTCCACACCTGAAAAAAAAAATGCCTGGGTATAACAAAGTCCTGGCCTTTCATCGTCCTTTCATTTACCTTTGGGGGTCGGGGGGTACTGGAGATTGAGCCAGGGCCTTGTATATGCTAGGCAAATGCTCTAATACTGAGAGTTACATTCCCAATCCTTTTTAAAATATGGTTTTTAGACAGGGTCTCAGTAAGTTGCCCAGGCTGGCCTTGAACTTGGGATCCTTCTGCCTCAGCCTCCCATGTAGCTGTGCCAACATACTTGGCTCTCATTTACCTTTTTAAAGGGACAATTCTAGGAGCCTGGCTGATTTTGATGGCTCATTTTCCCCACACATCCTTTTTATTTGTTTGCAATCATCTATAATCTAACAGAACATAATACATGCTAAACAATCTTATGTGCATACTGATGATACTATGAACTTCTCCAAGTTGTGGTCAAGCCTCAAAAGATCCCTTCACCAGATGTTTTCCAACTCTGTATACTTTAAAACCAGTAAGCAGTATGTACAACTTGTCTTTGAAGAGTTGAGAGTAAATAAAATGATGCCCAGGGGAACCCTGCCTCTGAAGCCTTGCTCTGGTATGCCTGCCCGTTGGCATAGCCCATGGCCTGGAAAGGCCAAGTTTAACTCTGATTCTTCAGGCAGCCAGTCACTGTTTGAAATTCATTTTGAAAATTAAAAATAAAATGTTTTTGAAAATCTGTATTCTCTCAGATATGCAGAGTATAGTTTTAATAGCTATCGTTTCTTTCATGTTTAATATGTGTACAGGTTGTACAAATGGAATCCTCATAACCACTATCAGAGAGAGACAGTATTCCCATTTCACTGAAGATAATATAGCTAATACCCTTGCCAAATATTGAAGATGCCTGGTTGTGATTAATGGTCTGGATCCGAATCCCATAACCTTTCCAGTGTAGTTGGCTTGCTTTCTGTCCCTCCTTCTCCCTCTCCCTTTGCCTTTGTCCCTCCATCTTCTTTCTCTGAAGCCACCTTTTCAACCTACTATTAGTCCCCCCTCCCCCAGCTCAGAGGTCACAGCTTCAAACTCTCTCTTCCCACTATGTCAAAAAATTCCACAATCACATCCAACCTGAACTGTTCTGACAATGGTAAATTCTCAGTTTTGACAATTGAATAATATCTCGTTTTATTTGGCTACTAACTTGGCAGTAGAAAGCAATTATGTTGATATGTAGTCCCACTTAATCAAGTATATTTCCAGAGATACTCTACTAGTACAATTATTTTCCATGCTGAGACTTTAGCAGGAAAAAAATGAGGCCATAATATTAAATCATAAAGTGCTCATTGGAAGAAAATAATACATGGTTTCAAGTAAAGTTATGGAGAGCTTTCAAATTTCTTGCTGCCTTGCAGTTAGAATTGCTTCATATTTAATGCTGACTTGGTCAAATAATATTCATATAACACTTTATGCATCATTAAATATATATGTATATTCTTGCAAATTCTCAGTTCTGACTTATTTAAATATAAACTGCATTTTTAGATAGACCAAGAAGAAAGACTCAGGGGAAATACCTTTCTCAGTATCATACACATACATCTTTCTGTGTTTTTCTTTTTACTCGAATCAACTTTGAAAACATGCTGACCTAGTCTTTTAGATATATAAGGAGTCCACGCAATCAATTTAGCTCATCTCTGAATTGCTCAAAATTTCTATCAGTCCTTTTGCACTCCTGGATTCGCATTCTAGGTATCTTGGTTGAGGCCCCAGGAATCTGGATTTTTAACAGGTACCCCAGATAATTCTGACACAAGTGATCCCCAGACTCTACTTTCAAAATAGCTAGAAGATATGATAAAACAACCACAAAAAAAAACATTACTTTATTGGATCTTCAAGACACGCATGTGAGATAGAAATGTACTGAGGTTCAGTGAGGAACCACCTCCCGTACCTTCAGGATCCCTGAGCACACCGTGCAGTTACAGTTCTGTGCCTTTGCATATAACTTATCAATGTCTGGAACTCCTTATCCTCCATCCTTCATAGCTAATTTGAGGTAGACAGAGCATACCAACCTCTTTTTGCTCAAAGCATCTACGGCTTGTTCTAATATTTGGTGTGTACCATGCTGAAGATTGCTGGTTCTACACCTGTCTGTAGACCACTAGCTTCTCCCTGGCAGGCTTCATCTGATCTGTCCAGTGTCTCCCTTAGACTCAGAGGGCGCCTTCTAAATATGGCACTCAAGTTAGAGCTAGGATCTGGGCTACTATCACCTTTCAGCCATTCTTTGCTCTTTCTCTCGTGCTAAAAAATCCCACACTACCGCAAAGAGCATGAACTTTCAGATGCCTTGCAAGAGTATTCCTTAACACACAGTAAACCACTTGAATACACAATGGTAGGGAAATTCATAGTAGACTTAAGAGAATGATTTGAGACCCCAAAACACACTCAAGAGACTACTCTTCTTTTTTTTTACCATAGAAAACATATATAATTCATTAGATGGACTTAAAAATCAACACAAATCAATTTCAGGCACTTCTCGAATACAGACTATGGGAATTTTCTACCAAAGAACAGCATATCTAGCAGGCAATAACATGAAAATTTAAGCCTTAGTTTTTAGAACAATACACAAGGGCTAGACAATTGTATGAAATATTGTATAAGCAATCCAACAGTATCTGTCACGTTTCTTCACACTCCCACCATACCATTCTAACGTTAAATTGAAGAAGTCACGTTTTAACATTCAAAGTGCTAAATTCTAACTTTCCATTACTCTACTATCATGGTCTTAAAATTATTATACAT
>PVJO010033543.1:0-11951 GCA_004026905.1 Hystrix cristata
AAAACCAAGATGTATCATGTACAGGTACAAAATAACCATGTTGATTATGATCATTATGTATACAATGTACCAATACATGTTCATGTTCTTGGTAAAAATAAAAAATTAAAAAAATAAATTAAAAAAAACAAAAGCAAGTGTGATCCCCAGCACCAAAAAAAATAAAATAAAATAAAATAAAATAAAATAAAAACTGAACTTGGATATATACATCACATCATGGAGAAAATACAGCAGAGAATGGATCATAAAAGCCAGGTCTGATGGTACATGCCTGTAATCCCAGCACTCTGGGAACCTGAGGCAGATGGATCAGAAATTTGAACCCAGCTTGGGCAACTCAGCAACTTAATCAGACCTTGTCTCAAACTTTAAAAAGGACTGGGTGTGTAGTACAGTGTGAAGACTCTGGGTTTAATCCCAGTACCGCTACATAAATACATATATATGTACATACATAAAAATAGATCATAAATCTGAAACATAAAACTATAAAACTTCTGAAGAAAACGTTGGAGAAATATGGTGGCCTTGAGTTAGGCAAAGATTTCTTAACTACAACACTAGAAGCAAGGAAGAAAAAAATTGATTATCAAAATTTAAAACTTCTCTAAGCGAAAGCATAGATTGGAAGGATATCTTTGCCAAGCATATATTTAATAAATGTTCTTTATCCATAATATATAAAGAACTTTTAAAACTCAACATTAAAAAAAAAGAACCAATTTTGTGGACAAAAAATTTGAACAGACACCTGACCAAAAAAAATACTGATAATAAATAAGCCTATGAAAAAAACACATCATTAGTCATTAGAGGAAATACAAATTAAAATCACAATAAGGTACTCCACACCTATTAGAATGGCTAAAATTTAAAAGGTTGAACACATCAAAGGTTAGCAAACATGTGGAGGACTTGTGGCTGACAGACTGCTCATGGTAGTATAAACACTTTGGAAAATAGTTTGGCAGTTTCTTAAAAAGTTAAACGTGTATCTACTACATGATTCAGTCTTTTCAGTCCTAGGTATTTGCTTAAGAGAGGGAAATATATGGCCATATGAACACTCATACGTTAATGATCAAAGCCAAAAACTAGAAACAACCCAAATGTCCAGCAGCATATCAATAATCAGTGGTATATGACCAGTATAAAAGAATGAATTATTGATGCTCCTGACAACACAGATAGGCCTCAAAATGATTATGCTAACTGAAAGAGGCCAGACAGTGTAGAATATGTACTATATGATTCAATTTATACCAACTCAAGAAATACAAACCTTAGTAACAGAAAGTAGATCAGTAGTTGCTTGGGAGGTGAGGATGGAGGTGAGGATAATAGCACAAGGAACATGGGTGGTGATGAGTGTTTATTACCTTAATTTGTGGTGATGAATATTTTGCACATGTGTATCAAAGCTTAACAAATTGTTCCCTGTTAATATTTGGAGGTTATTATGTGTCATTTTGACCTCAATAAGACTTTATTTTAAAAAATTAACCTAAATGCTTAAATGAAACTAGGGGTCCTGAGCTTTTAAAATGCTGTTAGTCTGGCCACTAATAAAATGTGACTAATTAATCTCTTAGGTTCTGATCAATTATATTACCTACTCTTCATTTAGCCAAGAACCAGAAGTAAATCCAAGAGAGTGGAAGAAACACAACTGAGAGTTCTCTGTGAGCAGAAACCATGAAGAGACAGAAGCATTCCTCCACTCCACGAAATCTTTAACCAGTTCCTAAGCTCTGTAGAGAGGACTATCTTGTTTTCAGCAGTTTTAATCATTTAGAAATTTAATCACCTTTATTAAAATTACATAACCAGGTGTAACCCCAAGAAATTCTGATTCAGTAAGTTCAGCATAGCTTCATATATCAATATTTTAAATTTATATTTAAATTTATGTTTATATGTGCTGAAAATATAAAAAACATAAATAGTATCATTATAACCACATTTAAGTGTATAGTTCAGTGGCATTAAGTACATATACATTGCTGTACAACCATCGCCATAGTTCATCTTTAGAACTTTTTCATCTTGGAAAACTGAAATTCTATCATTAATCATTAAATTCTCCAG
This sequence comes from Hystrix cristata, assembly GCA_004026905.1. Lineage (NCBI taxonomy): Eukaryota > Metazoa > Chordata > Mammalia > Rodentia > Hystricidae > Hystrix > Hystrix cristata. The sequence continues at coordinate 2,092 of PVJO010033543.1, forward strand.
TCTCCCTTTACCCAGCTCCTGGAAATCACCATTCTATTTTTGTATCTATGAATTTGACTGTTTTAAGTACCCCTCATGTAACTGGAATTATATGATGTTTGTTCCTTCATAGCTGGTTTACTTCAGTTAACGTCTGTAAGATTCATTCAAATTAGCTTGTCAGAATATCCTTTTTAAAGGTTGAGTAATATTTCATTGTATATGTATCCCATATTTTGTTTATCCATTCAGCAGCAGCATGCAAGGGTTCTGATTTCTTCACATTCTTATCACCACTTGTTCCTGTTTTTCTTTTTTTTATGGATAACAGATGTGAAATAATATCTAATTGTGGTTTAGACTGAGTTTCTGTAATGACTAGTGATTTTGAGTATCTTTTCATGTCTGTTGATCATTTATATGTGTCCTTTACAGAAATGTCTGCTCAAGCCTTTTGCTCACGTTTGAATTAAGTTATTTTTTGTTGTCATCGTCATCGTCATTGTTGTCACTGAGTTTTAAGAGTTTTTGGAATATATTACAGATATTAATCCCTTAGCATATATATGATTTGCAAATATTTTGTGCTATTCCATGAGCTGCCTTTTTATTTTGTTAACAGTGTCCTTTGATACACAAAAGTTATTTTGATGAAAGTCAATTTGTATGTTTTTTTCTTTTGTTGCCTGGGCCTTTGGTCCAAAAAATCCACACTGCCCAAACCAATATTGTGAAGCTGCTCCTACGTTTTCTTCTAAAAGTTTTATAATTGTAGCTCTTACGTTTAGTTCCTCTCTGTCTCTCTCTCTCTCTGTCTGTCTCTGTCTGTCTGTCTGTCTGTCTCTCTCCCCCACCCTGTTAAATAACCTATATATACAGCTGTCCCTCAGTATCTTCAGGAGATGAGTTGTAGGACCCTCATGTCTACCAAAATTCACAGATGCTCAAGTCTCTTATATAAAATGGTGTAGTATTTCAAAAGGTATACACATCCTTTTGTGTACTTTGAATCATTCCCAGTTTATTTGTAATACCTAATACTGCATAAATGGTATGTAAAATGTTCTCATATTGTATTGTTTAGGAAACATTGCCAAGAAACAAAATTGTATCTGTAAGTTTTCAGTTTTTCTAATACTGTAGTTTCAATCTGCAGTTAATTGAGTGCCTGGGTACCTACAGATAGGGAGGGGTGACTGTGGTTCTGATTCATATTGCAGTTGTTTTTGTTATTTTAAGTGCTGCTTTAGCCATACTTTAGCGCACTTGCTTAAGCACCTATGGCTGAAAAGGAAAATATTAGCAGAAACAGGGTTACATCCAAGATCTAGGACCTGGAATATTTGAGAATGCTGTGGTGTTAGATTATTTCATCTTAGTATCTAAACTAATCAGTTAACTTTTCCTTAAATTGCCTGAATACAAAGGAATATGGTTATTTATTTGCAGAGGATTTAACTCAAAGCCTTCGCACTAAGCTACCTCCCCAGCCCTTTTTATTGTTAGTATTATTATTTTTATTTTTAGACAGGGCCTTGCTAAGTCATTAAGTTCCCCAAGCTAAGCTTTAACTTGTGATCTTCCTGCCTCATCCTCCTTGAGTACTGAGATTACAGGCATACAACACCACTCCCAAGTGAAATATGATCCTTTAGGTGATTTTGTCCCATGTTCTGTGAAACCAGTGGCAGTTATGTGATTGGTTATACCTTTGAGAAATTTAGGAGTTGGGATGGATTAAGAAGTAAGACAGTCTTTCAAATGGGTTCTAGGAAAAATGGGTTGGCCTTATTACTCCTCTTCCAGGGCACTGTCTTTACCAAAGAAGTTGTAATTGTCACTGTAGTCTCTCAATTTTATCTCTTTTCCCGTTATTCTACACTATCTGAAGAAGTGACATATGGGAGCATACCAAAATAAACTTCCCCTTCTGTATTTTTATCTAAAGCTATTTTTAAGAGACTATTCAGTACATCCACAACAGTATCAGGTAGACATCAGTCACAAGATTCAGTTGATAAAAATGACAGCTAAGCATCCTAGAAATTTTGCTAAGTGGTGAGTAAAACATACTTTGATATGTATGTCCTTCTCATGACAAGCTGTTCTGTCCTGTGTTCTCAGGGCTCTCAGATGTCAGATGTGGCCAGCAGGGAGCTCCATGCCCAAGCTCAAGAACGACTGCAGCACTACTTTATGAGCAGGGCCCTAGAAGAGAGAGCCCAGCAGCACAGAGAGGCTCTGATGGCTCAGATCAGCACCAGTATTGAACAGCTAATGAGTATGTGCTCCTTCCATTTTTTTTCATAAAAGGAATATGTTTTGCAAGATATGTGACACCTAAAATCTTCAAAAGGAAGACACTACTAATAATCTTCTTGCCCAACTTCTATCCTCAGGAAATTTCTACATCTAGATAATAACAGCATAATGTTTTCAAATGATACAGATTCTATAACCTCATTCTTATGTGCTTCCTCTAGCTTGCTATCATTCATATGTGTTAGGCTGAAGTTGGTAATTTCAAAGATGGTGAACCCTATTAACCACTCTCTACTACATAATCCCTAAAGCTTTTGGTCATATTTTAGAAGTACATGAAAACCATAGTTACAGTGCCATTCACTTAAAGAGCATTTTATAATTTTTTTTCATTTTATAATTTTTAATGAAGTGCTTTCACAAAAGTTTCTATTCTTCATCTAAGCCATTTAATAAAAATTACATCTTTTAAACACAGAAATGGCCAGGCAGTTGGAAGTATTGCTACCAGGGCATTAAAGTCCTATCCCTTCCTGCTACAGCAGAGTTTGTAGCTCTGTAGTTTGTAAGTTCCTACTTGTTTGACACAGGACTCTTCCACTTACCTGTTTATTTTCTTTTTACTGCAGAGGCACCAAGTCTGAAGGAGGCAGAAGGAAAAGAACCTGAGCTCTTCCTAAGTAGATCCAAGCCTGTGGCAGCCAAGGCCAAACAAGCCCATCTCATCACCCTGAAGCATGCACAAGCACCTTGGTGGAAGAAGCTTGGGGAAGAACTAGGCAATGAGATTGATGTTCCAAAGGATGAGCTCAGTGTAGAATTAGGAACCTTATTCATTGGTGGAACCAAACCCCCTTAGGCAGTTACCCTGAAAACTGACACTAATCTTACATTTCTGGAAACTGTATCGGTTCTGCTCTGGTATGCTGGTAACTTAAGACTTTCCTAAGAGAGAAATCTCATAGATTTCTCTCCAAAAAAGATTTACAGGAAGTAAGGAAAGAGTTATCATCTACCTCTCAATTCTCTTTCTTTTTCCCACATGCCTGTTTCTGGCCATAGACAGTTTTGTGTTGTTTTATGATGGAACTAAACTGAGCATGGCATTGTGTTAACATAACCTATGAAATTATTTATTTCATATTCCTCTCAAAAACCTGGGATTATTTCAGCTTTTCACATTTGTTATTTGGAATTCCTGTATTATCATCATCATCCTCCTCCTCCTCCTCATCATCATTACTATAGATGTATTTTGGTCATTATTAAGGTGAAGAAAAGTTCAATTGAAGAACCTTGTTGTTTTGTATAAAAAATGGTTGAACTTAGTTTCTATTCTGTTTTTTCTAAAAGGAACTAAACAGACACACGTCTAACTAGGATTCAATGCAAGAAAAATTTCTCCAGCTAAAATTGTATCTGTTTTATTAAACTATGAGAACTACATAACTTACTGCTTCCCTTTTTGTCTCTTCTAGAAACCTAAGAACTGAATACAATGCTTAATTTTTATTGTCACACATTTTTAATTATATTTTAATACCAGAAGGCACCTCAATTTGTGCATGTAACAATATTGAATTTAAAACAGGTAACAAATCATAACTATATTAAAGAATTTAGAGGATTCTCTTTGTTTAAATAAGTAGAAATACTAGTGTTCTTGGGTGGGAAGATAAATGGTATAATGGCCATTCTCGCAAAGTTAATTTTGGCAAAATTTTAGTGAAAATCTTAATTAATTTTCATTCGTAATTGGAAAAGAAACACATAAACTTCACCAAGTAGATGAGAGTTTTGGTTTTACCTAAAATGTTAAAAGCTACATGAGAATGTTGCTCCCACCTTAACAAACAAAAAAAAAAAACTCCAGATAATCATAAATTTTCTTGAACCCACTGGCTAGCTAAGTCCTCAAGCCAAAGAAGTAAACCAAGATGGACTCAGTGTCTGTGAAGAGAAATACTTCATCTTTATTAGAGCATAGGAGAGATAAGTAGGTTAGAAAAAATCAACTAAAAGTTTAACAAATTCCTAAAGGCCAAAGAGGGGCTAGCAGCATGTCCACTTAGAATGTCTAGGAGACCCTGAAGGGAAATGAATACCTCTACTAAATGCTCACAACAAAAACCAGGAACAAGGCAGGTAACCTGAAAGAAACCTCTTAGTAGTGAGGACAAACATCATGTGTGACATTCCCAAAGCCCCACTTACTTCCCCAAGCCTTTCTCTTGAAAGCTTTAAACTGCTAGAGCAAGAAAAGCAAGTTCGATTACTTACAAGACTCAGGAAAAATTCCACTGTATGTAAGGAAGGAATAGGAGATGGCTAAAAGTACTGACCCTGGATGTCATGTGGTGGTGCATCCCTGTAATCTCAGTGCTCAGGAGGCTGAGGTAGGAGGATCACGGAGAGTTTGGGGCCAGCCTGTGCTACCTGGGCTGCATAGTGAGTTTAAGACCAACCTAGAGGGAAAAAAAAAAAAAATTGTAGAGTAGTGATCAGTAGCAAAATTCAGCCTCTCTGAGATGTGGAATGCATACACTGGAAAATAACTTGTCCATGGGAAAAAAAAAAAAGAGATGATCATTGGGAATCAGGAAGAAACTGACAGGAAAAATTAGAAGCTACAGGGAAGTTGGAAAGATATGGTCCACAATGCAGAAAAAAGAAAATAACTTGGACTCTCTGGCTCTAATAGCTTGTAGGAGGAGAACTAGGCATCCTAGGCAAAGTAAATGTCCAGGGCTGGGAGAAACAGCAGCAGCAAAGCCCATGGCCTTTGTGAACTGCAAAAACAGAATGGGGTTTTGCTCCAAGGGGACTCCTTCCAAATAACAGGAAACAGCTGGAGAGGTATTCAAGGGTGGACACCTGCCATTTTGCCAGAGAGTGCTTGAGCAAGTGCCATTTCAGCAAAGGATTTTTTAAATCTGAGGCTCAGAACAACTAAAAAACTTGACATTAGGGCTCCCAGTGTTACTCTCCCACAGTAACTGGGCAAGAGATAGCTGTGGACAGAGAGAAGGCTAGAAAGTGATCCCCTGAGAAGTTTAAACTCAGGTCAGGAAAGATACATGCCCCATCACCCACAGCAAGAAGTCAGGTTTGGCTTGAGTCGGACTCAGAAATAACTGAGTCTAGGAAGGGTGGGAGTAGGGAATGTAAAAAGAATATTTGTTATGTACATACACCAACTCCTCATGATGAATGTACTGCAAACATGCAATAATTTTTTTTTTAAATTGCAGAAAAAAGATCTGGGTCTGATAACTATTTGAACCCTTGCCATGCTGCCTACATCCAGCACAGATCTGAAGTCTGATTGCCTTCCCTATCCACCGTGAGTAAAGGCACATCTTGGTGTAGACATTGCTGCAGCCTGAAGTAAATAGAAGCCTCTAGAATAGAAGGACCACCTCACAAACCTACAGGCCATAACCATATGCAGAGAAAACAAACAGATTCTAGAAGGAAACCACTTATTCAAAGATATAGAGGAAAAAAATGTTTTTCCTGTTTGGGGACGCATTTTCTTTCTTTTTTCATTCCTTTTGTCTTGTTTTCTTTTTCCTTTTCATTATTCTCCATATTTTTCTTCCCATTTTTAAAATCTTATTTCTCATTAGTTTTTTTAATCCTTCTATTCCATAATAGGAACCTTTATCTCTATTTTACCCCCTTCTCATATTCCATTGTTCAATTTTTCAGATTTTTCTTTTTGTAGTCTCCCATTCCCAACTCCTTATATATTTACTAATAAAACTATTAAACTTTTTTGGGATTGAACTGAGGGCCTTGTGCTTGCTAGGCAAGTGCTCTACCACTTGAGCTAAATCCCCAACCCCCATTAAGCTTTCTTAATCTTTAGTCAGTTAACTGTATGTTACTACTGTTGAATTCTTGTCTATCATTAATAGATGTATAGTTATTACATTTAGTAGGTACTTGATGTATGTCAATATTTGGTTTGTCTTAGGATTTATACTATCATTGTAGGTATTTTTGCTCAGGTTAAGAGTAGTACTTTATTGGTTCTTATGGTATGTGGATATCCAGGTTTGTCTAGGAAATATTACTGTTGCTCAATTAATATTGTCAAGGTCACATCATTGTTGTAATGAATAAATTTTCTCTGTATGCCAATACCCAGATTACATTTGCAATATTAACAATACTGCAGTCTATTCCCAGAGAACTGGGTGCTGATCCAATTATACTGCATCCCCCCCACCATATTAACATAGGTGATTGCACATGAGCTAGAAGCAAAGTACTATACTTAGCCATGTCCTAAGTGCATCACTGAAAAGCAGGCTAAAGAGATATCCACACTACCAACAAAATCTTTCTATAAATAAGCACAAAACAAATAATAGAAACATGAGAAGATGTCAACAAAATGCCTCCCAAAACTCCCAATTCCCCCAAAGCCATCCCATGAGACACTGAGGGTGAGGAAAGCAAAAGCCACACAAAGTATTCAGAAGAATAACACAGGAGATTAAACATCAACAAGGCGCTCTGTGAGCTCAAAGAAAATACAACTAATCAGAATATATAGGCAATAGAGAGCTTACAGGAGACACTAATGAAAAGGTAGGTAAGCGTAACACAATGATAAAAAGCATACATGACCAGTTGAGCAAAGAACTGGAATCCATGAAAAGGTTCCAAACAGAAATCCAGGAGATTAAAAATTATGGGGAGCAGAAGTGATCAATGTGAAGACAGAATATCAGCATTAGAAGGTAAGGATGCTTTCACAGACCAAGTACTCAGAGATATCTTGAAAACAAGATAACAAGAAAAATGGATTCAACAGCTGCTAGATGACACAAAGAAGACTAAGATTAATTGGAATAATATATCACAAGTTGAACACAAGGACAGAATATTAAAAGCTGTTAGGAAAAAAAAGCAACAAATTACTTGTACAGCTAAATCCATTAGAATTACAGCAGACTTCTCAACACAAACTAAAGTCCAGGAGTGATCAGACTGAAGTGATTCAAGCCCTAAAAGAAGACAACTTCTAATCCAGACTTACATATTCTGCAAAACTTTCTTTCAAAATTGATGGAGAAATAACAGGGCACCTCAAGAACTTTTTATCACAAAGAGCACCTCAAGAAATTCATGACTAACAAAACGGTACTTCAAAATATTATCAAGGAGGTCATAGAGACAATGAAGCCAACTGTGCCCAAAACAACCCTAATACAATTAATACACCAGACATGGTGAGCAGTTAAACAGAAAGTGGGGAGGGAATAAGCAAAAACAAAAAAATATGCAATGACAGAAATAAATCAATACCTTTCAGTAATAACTCTCAGTGTGAATGATCTCAATTCCCCAGTCAAAAGATACAGGTTGACAGAATCAATAAGGAAATAAAACCCAGCAATATATGACAGAATCAATAAGGAAATAAAATGCAGCATATAAGAAACAAATTTAATGCAAAAATAAATACACATTAAAAATTAAAGGATGAAAAACTATTCCATGCAATTGCAAGCTGGAAAAAAGCAGAAATAGCTATTAATTTCAGACAAAGTAGATTTCAAGCCAAAGCTGATCAGAAGAGTCAAAGGTCACTATTGGTTAAGAAAACAATTCAGCTGAAAGAGATTAACAACATATAAACATATATGCATTTGCATGTTTGCATCAGGGCACACAATTTTCATAAACACTACAGGACATTAAAAAAAATCACATAAGAACCAATACAATTATAGTGTGGGACCTCAATAACCCACTGTCACAACAGTTCAACCAGAGGAAAAATCAACAAAGCAATATCAGAGTTCAACAAAACCTTCAAACAAATGGACTTAATACCTATAGAATGTTCTGCCCAATGACAACATGTCAGGAGCCAAGAGGCAAGCCACTTCAGCAAAGTCCAACATAATTCGTGACTTCCGTATTCCCAGAGCCCACGCGCGCCAACAAAGCCCGCGCGCGCCAAGTTCAAACCTCCCGCGCGCGCCAATATTCAAACCTCGCCACCAGCATAGAACCAATCAGTACCTAGCCACCCTATAACGCATCTAGCCATGCCCCCGCTTGCCCCGACTATATATATCCAGCTACAGCAATAAAAATTTTGAGGCTTGATCAGAATCCTTGTCTTGCCTCCATTCTTCGCGCTCCTTGTCCCTTCTCATTCTTCTAGGTGGTCTCCTCGATCTCCCGTTGTTGTCCCACGGGTCGGGACAAACTGGCGCCCAATGTGGGGCTCGAGTGACGACTCTTCGGAGAACACCTACTCAGGATAAAGCCGGCCGGGAACACTATAGTCGTCGGAAGGACCTCCGAGCGACTCCATCTCTAGATCGCCGCGGTCCAACCTGCCGCGAGACAGATCGGACGGAAGAGGTGAGTAGGCGATCTTTTCAGGACAAGCATTTTCCCTGATCTATATTGAGTAAATTAAGATCTCTTATCCTCCCTCCTCGGGACCTACAAAACAGTGGTTACTCTGCCGGCCAGTTAAAAGCCCCTAGGGCAGCTGCCACTTTCTTAACGCAGAGGACAGGTTTCGCTAGCGCACCCGATCTGATCCCCCTGCTGCCAGGCGGGGAATGTCCGATTCGGTCTGTGCTAGTTTCCTTTCCGGGGTTGATCTCTCCGCAGGCCGGGAAGTGGCGACTGGTTTTAAGACTCCCGCCCTCGCCTTTAGGCTTGAGGGTGGCGGCTTTTGACCACACCGCCTCGTTAACCCGCCAGATACGCGTTGAAAGATTAACCCCATCCTTTCCTTTTCTTCTTTTCAGTCTCCTTTGATCTTCTCTTTTATCCTTTTCTCTATAGAAAGGTCCCTATTAAGCCGACCAACAATGGAGAATTCCCTTACTAGTCATGAACTGTTTCTTAATGGTATTAAGTCAGCCCTCAGAGAGCGAGGAATAAGGGTTATCAGCCCTCAGAGAGCGAAGAATAAGGGTTAAACAAGGATTCACCCCCTAAAAAAATCTATCCCTCACTGTCGTTCACTGCTAAGCCCCCTGATCACCTCTCCCCCGAAGAACAAGAGACCTTAGATGAGGCCGCGGCCCACTATCATGATAATGACCCCTTAAATCTCACTGCCCCTTCCTTTCAAAATCCTCCATCCTATAACTATTCTTATCTGCCATTAACTAGCCCCTCCCTTCCCGACCCTATCCGTCAGGCAAAAACCAAACTCACCCACGAAGTTACTTCACTCAGAGAATTTCTAGAACAAAAGAGAGAACACCTCCAACTTTTAAAAGAAATTCAAAGCCTTGAAACTGAACTTACTAAAGTATCCTCAAAACCTGATTCCCCAAATACCATAAAAAACAATAATAATTCTCCCAAGCCCATAAAATCTCAAAAAAGACACCCTCCCCTACATGCCTTCCCCGTCACCCGTAGTCAAAAGCCCTCACCCCCTAATGACTCAGAAGAGGAAGAACCCCAAGACGATTCCCCTGACTCTAATCAATGCCCCCAAGACAACTCAGAAGAAGACAATTCAGATACTGATGACACCCCCCCCGAATCAGGCATTATAAAAAATCAAAAATATCACCGCCTAAACTTAAAATATGTAAAAGACTTAAAAGCGGCAATCACCAGTT
>PVJO010033544.1:0-11953 GCA_004026905.1 Hystrix cristata
ATATTCAATAGTCTGTTGTAGCCCCTTTATCATATCGTGAAGAGCAGCACATTCTTTTTTAATTGAGACTTCTTTTGTTTGTATTACTTTTAAAAAACAGTTAGTCTTTTCCAGTTGAATCTCCAGTATGTTATTCTTTCCACTTGTTTCTATCACTTTCTTTTCTATCTCTGAGAAATCCTTTATAAGTTTGTCAATACTCACACTGCTAATCTTTTTTGTACATCCTTCTCTGCTTTGATCCATACTTGAATGTTCCTGGTTCCTCAAAGTCTCTCGCACCTCAATTGGCGGTCCGGTCTGGTCCGTCTGTGATATGGTTCCCCCACATCTATTAATTTAAAGCTGAAAATACATACATCTAGCTAATGAAAAACAACAAACAGCTTGTGGTGATTTAATTATTTGGGTTCTCAGAGCCAATTTTAGGAAATATTTATATATAGTATGTATATGTGTTTTCCCCCATATGCTGCTACATAAATAATAACAAATATTATTTCTAGGAGCAATTTTATATTATTAATGCCTCTTACATGCAATGAAGTAAACCTTTGAATATCACCAATGGTACTTTATGCAAAAGTAGGACAACATTTTAGATTAGTAAATTCCTAGTTTTTAACTTTCCATGTATTTTTTTTTAACTTCAAATAAAGTCTTACCTAAAATAGTCTCGTCGGGCTGTCCACTGACATCTTTTAAAGTGATTCATGGGCTGAAGGATTGCAGAGGTTAATCATTTTGATTAATTTGTAATTACCTCTACCTATATTCCAGAGGAAATGATCAATACAATTTGAAGAGCCCTGGCTAAGACCCCACAGCCCCTCGACACGTATGCAGTTGATTTCTGACAGTCCCGTTTACATGCCTCACTGGAAGAACTAAAACTCTCTTATTCAGTTACAACTCGTTGGGAATTGTTATTTTAATGGAGAAAGTAAACCTTTTGGTAACCTAACCTTCTCTCCTTTTCATTATTTTTTATTTTTGAAGAGGGTGTTTTGAGTAACTCAATTTAGTTGATGATCATTTAAATCATTGAATACAACGAAAAGAAACCTAACCATATGTATTGAATTTTAAGAAAATCACAAATTTCCCTTGGTGATTAGTTTTCTAGCAAAATTGATGTACTTAACGCAGACCTAGAAAGGTTTTGAAATCTGAAATTAATTTACCTTTAAACAACTTTTAATTTGGTTCTTTGGGTAATTTAGAGCATCTGTTTTCAGATGCTGTCATATCAAGCATTATCTCAGAGACTGAGGAAAATGGCAGCTAACAACAGTGTACCATTTTTCTGGGAAGAGCATTATTTTTTAAGTAAGAAAAATAAAATCAACTTAGGACAACCTTTTATTTTTCCAACTCTTCAACATAAAAAATGAAATCCCATGAATAAGCTCTTTTCAACCATTGGACTACTTTAGTATGATAGCGATTTTGATTTTTAATATAGAACGTACACATATATAAAACATGTAAGATATAGTCAACAAAAATCTACAGTGTTTTCTGGCATCACATAGATCCTCAAACAAAAATTTCATAGAATGAAATTATTTCTGTAAAACTGATAAGATGCTGTAGTAAAATGCTAAACTCAAAATTAATTACGCCTTCCATGGAGAGGAGGTGAACCCACCCTGAGGATTCCATGGCACGTTTCTTCAGCAGACAACGCTAGCCGTACAGCTGGCATAACTTCCGAAAGCCCTCGCCCTGCTAACGAGGCTGTTGTCTTATCTGAAACTTCCGCAGAGATCGCTCCTTCTCCGTCTCCCTGATTCTGCACAGGGGCATGATGCTGAGCGTATGTTGCCCACTTAGCAATTAAGTCTGTTTCTGAAGAACTGCTCCTTTCTGAGCTTACCTGTTATCTGAAGTCTGGCCAAGACTCTTGGAGCTGGATGAATACAGTCTAGCACATGAAACACGGTAGGCGCACTTCATTTAGAGGAAGCCATCCTAGACACTGCCTATTCCACAGAGTGCCAACTGCATTGCCAGGATTGCCATCTGGACATGTAAAGTCTCGTCTATTAATGTTTTATAACACCGGGAAAATAAAAGGGAAAGAAACAACTCCTGTCTCGCTCCCAGCAGTGTTGAAGCTACTACTGGTGTCCTCATTACAGCAATCACACAACCGTCAAACATCCTTAGTCTCTACTTTTGACTTGTTTCTAGTCACTGGTCAAAAAGTTACAAGAGAGCCAGTCTCCTTGGGCAACAGGCACACAGGAGATAGCCTGTAAAATGACTAATAACACACTTTAATTATGACTGAAATCCTCTGTGTTTTCTAACATCACCTCATGCATAACGATCACTTAGTCTCCCAAGGTCATCGAGACCCTTCTTCACTTGGGGAACACAATTGTCTCCCCAGGACTTGGGACTTCAGCAGGGCCCCAAGGGACCACTCCCATTCTTTTTATTTTTTCAAGATGATTTTATCACATACCTATGTTAATTATACTAGATAGCCATGGTATTATTTACTTATTCACACATAGCAATTCACTCCAAAACTTATCTTAACACAAGAGACAATGGGGCAGGGCATGCGGCTCCAGCTCCCATGCAGAGTGTGCCTCTCCTGACTTTGATCCCTAGCACTGGAAAATGAGCAATAACAAAAGAAACAAACAAACACACACAAATAATATTTATTATCCCATGCGGATTCTATAGCTCAAAAATTTAAAAGAAGCTTAGTTACAGTCTCTGGTGATGGGTCTCTTGGAAGGCTGCAAACAAGCTACCTCCAGAGACGGGTATCTACATCCAAGCTTACGCTGGTGGCTGCTGGCTGCACGACTCAAGCTTTTCACTGGGGTTTGGACAGCACTGTCAGCTCCTCGCCACAGTAGTTCTCTTTACAGGGCTCCTTGTGACATGGGCAACAAAGGAGCATGACCAAGATGAAAACTGCAGTACTTTTTATAACAGAATCGTGGAAGCAGCATATTATCAATTGTACTGAATTATTTTCATCACCTAGATACAGCCTAATAAGTGTGGGAACAGGTCACACAGGGCACGAGTCTCAGAAGGTGAAGATCTCTAGGGACCACCTTGGAGTCTAGCTCACATATCATTGAAACCTGTTTCTGACATTAGTATGTGCAGTTGTTAAAGACAGTTCTCCAGGTAATCTAAGAGAGAAGTAGAAATCTCAAAGACATGAAAACAACAAGAAAATGGAAATCATTTTATATACTATAATGTGGAAAAACAAGAAATACGAGTTCGGGAGGTCTAGATATTTTGAATCTATTGATGAAACTGTGATAACATGAAAACATCAAGAAAGCTGAAACAGGGAAATTAATGGATTTTGTTTGGACAATGTTAAGTTTCAGGTGACAATAAGGTACTTCAGTAAAGTAGACTTGGAGAGATTTAATACTGACCATTAAGGTGGAGCTCGGGGATAGGAATGAAGATTTAGGCACTATTATAGTTACGAGTTATGTAGAGGACATAGAATCTAGAAACAGATGTGGCAACTGAACAGACAAGGAGCAGAAGGAAATATTATAAGCCAACTGAAAAAAAACAAAGACCCTTCACGGATGAGAGTGACAAACATAAGTCACATTTTTTAACTCATGAAATCATGGAAAAAAGGGCGTTTCAAGAAGAGATCCACACACACTGACAAGGACACAACACACATAAACACATAACACACACATGCACACGCGTGCGCACACACACACACATGCACAAATGAGAAGACCGGCTCGTTCTCAAGCTAAAATGTACATATTACTCACCTCTAGCATCCTGGGTCTCTACTATACTATTAACTGAGATTAATTTTTATGAGACTTTCACTCCTGGTTATAAAAGCAAATAATTTATCCCAAAATTGAAGGCAGTAAATAGGGAGCCTAATCAGAAGCCCGATTGTGTAGTGCTCACCTTCTGTCAGCATGCCTTCAGCTGTGAAACTGACTGACGTTATTCCACATGGAAAGAGGAATGGAAGACTGAATATAAAGGGAAACCATTTGAGTGCAAATTCAAAATATATGAGAGGAGAAAATATCTGACTGAATATATTTCTGCTTAACATTTATCGAGACAAGCTAAAATACTAACAACATTTTGATTGAAATGTCAGAGTCTTTTTATGCCATGTTATAAGGGACTGCTATGTGTTTTATTAGTTTCTTACACACTGTCACCTTGCAGAAGCATGTAGTGAAATCACGGCTCTTGCCCATGATCCAGTTAGTGGTGGGGTGTCCCGGCACCCCTTTCCTTTATCTTCTAATTCTCGGGGGATTATACCCTAAGGTAGGTGAGAGGAATTCTACCCAGACAAGGGGTTTGAGCTGCGCATTTCCTCCTCAGGTGCTGAAGAGTGTTTGGGGGATGCGAAGTGAAAAACCAAGCAATATCAGATGTCCCTAGCATCTGACTCCAAACTGGCTTATATGAGTATCAGTGGAGAGAAGCCAGGAGAAAAAATGGGAGAGAGACGGTGTGGTTAGGCCGACCCAGCATTGCAGCAGCTGTGCTGGTGACAGAGTTGGAACGGTATGTGACTGCAGCCAGGGACCAGGAGCCTAGCGAGAGTGCTCAGTCTTCTCTCAGCCCCCAAAGCACCCTTTCCCCATAGACCAGGATTTGAAGGCCTCTCACTCCAGCCCTTCGTTTGCTATTGTTCAGGTCCACAAGTTGATGTAGCTCTAGCAAATGGCTCTTTACTAGTCAGGGACAGCATCAGTAAACTATTGGTTAGCAGTCAAACAGCCGAAAGTTCAGATCCTGACTCGGCCTCGTAGTGGGGGCTGGGATAGGCTTTTGACTGTAAGCCTCAGTGTAATACACAAAGTTGATCACATGTGTAACTGTCTTATGGGATTGTGGTAAAATTTTTAGTTAAAACAATTCCCAAGTGTTTTAAATCTTAGTTTAGTCTGAGCAACACTTCACGAGTGGGTTGTTTATAGAAGAGCAGCCTTCGGAGAAGGTGGTTAAATTTACTGATATTATAAAAGTAGTAAATTCAAAAGCTGGTCTCAAACCATTGTATACTTCTTTCTGAAATATGCACCCCATCTGACAAAAGGTAAGCATCTAAATATTTGCTGCTATCATTATTAAGATTAAAGACTGAAAATATAATCCAGTATATAATCAGGCTCTTCATCTAGATCTTCTCACTAAATTTCCAGTTGTCTTTATTTGGCTTGAGGCACTATTAGAGACAAGCCTAGGAGGAAGAGAGCGTGGAAACAATCACACAGCTAGTAAACAGAGGAGCCAAAATTCAAAACTGTGCCTGTATGACCACAAAACTTGAGTATTAGAGGACTAATCTGTAGAAGACACTCTCTGCCACCACTCGAACCCAACTGCCCTCTTTCTGAACTAAGCTCTCACCTTTGTGTTGTTGCTTCTGTGTGTGTATTCAAATAGTTGTATTCATGATGTACTTAAAATTTTCATGCTGCTTTTTTATTCTGGCATTCTCTAATAAATTTTCCTACATTTTTCTTCAGTTGCCATAATTACATCTTATTTTATTCATGCATAATGTTCTATATTCTAATGTTCTGATATTGAAAAAGGTATTCTATGATCGGACATGTCATTTAGCTTGCATTGGGTTTTTGCCTAAAATAACCACCAGCTCTACAATAAATTTTATACATATAAATTTTCTTGGGTTATTGAATTATCTCCAAATTAAATTTTCAACACAGAAATTAAGTTAAAGTACATGAAAATTGTATGATTTGTTACACATAACACCAATTACTTCACTAAACTGTCAACACAACATTCTCCCATACTGACACAAGGGAAAATACCAATAAAACAAATATGAAGAGAATGAATTTTGTTTTTGTTCACACCAAATGTATATACTTCTCCAAATGTTGGTACAGCAGGCACTGGAATGCATATGGCTTGAGAGTATGTGTTCAGCAGAAACGATGGGTTATGGAGTTCCTTCAATCATGCTGTAGCCTGAGCCCCAGGAGCACATGGAAACAGCTTGCCAAGCCTTCCTTGTAATCAGAGGCCGCTGAAGAGTACACCTAACTGACCTTGAGGTCGACGGGGAACACTCAACCTTGGTCTCATTAGCATCATGCCATAACCAATAGAGCTAATGTTCCAACTAATGCATCACAGCAGGTACTTAATAAGTTCTTGTTTACCATCTAAAGTCTTTTACTCAGTGCCACATGCCCATATTCTTTCCTGTTCCCGAGTCCTCACTAATCTTACATCACAAATCTTGCAAGCGTATTTCTCTTTACCTAAAGAGCATCACACACACACAAAAAAAAAAACCTTCTCTTAAAGATTTTTTTTTCATTTGGAGAGTGAAAAAATGGATTTTAATCAAAATTGACTGAGACATTATTTCTCTGGTTCTACTGTATTTCATGTATCTTTCTAACTTTTAAAAAGTCATTATCAAGTGAAATTTGTGTATATTTAAGGTGTACAGTGTTATTTCAATATACATAGTGAAATGGTTACTACCGTCCAACAAATTGACATATCTACCTCCTCTGTAGTTATCATTCTCTCTCTTCCTTCCTCTCTCTCATCATAAGAGCAACTGAAATCTCCCCAGAAATTTTCATTATAAAATACAGTATTATTAACTGTAGTATCCAAGCTGTACATTTGATCTCTAGACTTACCTATGTAACTGCAACTTTGCACCCTTTACATCTCTCAATTTTCCTCACCTCTCCATCACTGTTAACCACAGTTTTATTTTCTTCTTTTACATATTTGGCATTTGTAGATTTCATGTGAGGTGAGATTCTGCAGTACTATTTCTTCCTGTCACCTGGTTTATTTCACTGAATGCAGTATTTTTAGGGCCATCCTTATTATCCCAGGTGTCAGAATGTCTGACCTCTTTTAAATTTCTGAATTTGGAAATGATCCTGGATGGTACAATCTTGGATAGCGTCTGAATTAGTGAACATACACAATGAATGTGTCCTTGAATAACTTTGGTTTTGGTGTCAGTCTTACAATCTTTCTTTATTTTTTGGTAATGGTATTTTTTTTTTCTTAGTTGAGGCTTTGAAATTTTGGGAGTATGAAGAATCTACTAGATATTTTAGTTCATATAAAATTTCACTGATGTAGCTGTTATTTAAGTTCTAAACACATTATGTAAAAATAGAAAGCATTCTCACATAGGGACATCTGCATTATTTAGACCTTTGTGTTTTTGGTTTAAAATAAATGATACATGGCTAATTTAAGCTTATGAATTCTGTCACACTAATGAAACATGACTGCAGTTTTAAGGAAAACTAACATTCAGTAAAGCTTCTGGTCTTAAATATGATAGTATCATTTTCAGTTGTTTTATAATCTGAAGTAAATATATATGTATGCTTTTTAAGTGGAAAGAAAAAAACAGGGCAAATATTATTTAATTAGTTGACCATTTATAAGTTACCTAGGCTGTACTTATAACAAAATTAACTACAAGACAAAGTTCTTTGTTTTCTATGATGTAATGATTTAAAAACACTCTACTCTCATAGTGTGTCCCTCTCTCTCCACCCCCCGCTCTGGCCCTTTTAATTTCAGTTCTTCAAGCATTTATGCATTAAGGAGTTATTATCAGGCAGGTACTACGTATTCCTTTTGGGTACCAGCAAAACAAAGATAGTGTCAGCATTTGCTGTTTTCTTTCCTGCATGAAGTAGTACAGACTCTTGTTTTACAATTTTTTGCAAAGTTCTCTTGCTCTTCAGGGTAAGCAGATGAGAGAGTCAATATTAAAATTTTGCTTTCTTACAAAGATGTTGACGAGATAATATTTATTATGTTGCTTTGAACGATGGCAAAAATAAAGAGATTTTTGAAAAGACATTTCTTGTTTTGATCTAGCACCCTGGCACTTTGATCTGCCCTCACTTTGAAGATGTTGCTAAGAGTAAGTTTCAGATACAGTCAGGTAAAAATGTTTACATAAAAGGCTCAGAACTCCCAAATGGAAGATATATTACTACTGTATTAAAAAAAAGTACAGTATAAAAAAGAATTTCTTTTCTGTTAGTGCCTAACAATTCATTAAGCTTCCAAACATCTTTTAAAGTATGACTCAAGGTAATCCTCATATATGTACATTTTTTAATATATTTGCACACTTGACAGCTATCCATGTAACTTAATTTTGAGAAATTTTGTGTATATTAAGATTTCACATTGTTAACTCAAATTATTGTTCCTGTGTTCTATACAAAATGAGCTTGAGTATTTTAATCACTGTAAGAAAAATAGAAATATTTATTTTTACTCCTATATGCTGACGCTATAAAAGTTATGTATAAAATGTGATAAATCTGCCTTTTTACAGCAAGTACATTTTTATGCATGTCTCAAATTATAGCTACCTATAGTAGAACTTTACCATGCACCACTCTCTAAAATGGAAGTCCACACACAGAAGATAAAGATCCTTTATCTTTTCACACACCACATATATTTATTAATAGTCCTGATCTAGAAGTGTGTATTCACATTTAGTGTACATGGTTGTTCATTTCACTAAGCAAGGGTCTCAGCACCTCACTGTTATAAATCATATTAATAATATTAATGAATTTATACAGGATCATCATCAGATAATAAATACAACAAATTCAAAAATAAGAATTTTATTCTCTCCTTGTTCATTATGTTTGTTTAAAATGCAGCGACTAGAGTCAGAAAAGGATTTTTAAATTTAACTGTAGTAATGGAGGTCATGGTTTCAAAAAAGAAGGACAAATGTCTTGGTGTGCACTGTGGAACCATTAAATTACAAACTAAACCAACAACTATAAAAAAAAACACAGGGAAAGGTTTGGGACTTTTCTCATTAGATATGCTATGCTCATTGGATCTCAAGTTAGGAATTCGCATCTGTCTTTTTTACAAAATTTAGATACAATTTATACAAGTGAAGAAGCAGTAAAACACTGTAGCAGGACTTGATGGAAATGATACTGGTTTATAGTAGTGATAAAGATAAGTCAAAGAGTCCAACACTCTTGAAATTGATTTCTATGAAATGAACAGATGGTAAACCACATTGAAAAAGTACAGTAAATACTGTACTATGGAGAAATATTTAATGTTACTATGTTAATTACAAGAGGAGGATATAAACGTTTATGATCATTATTCATATGTGGGAAAAATATTTATTGGCCCTATTATGTGCAGGGTGTTTTGCTACAAGAAATATAATGGAGGACAAGACAGAAAAGTCCTTGCATTGACAGTATTTAAAGCTTAATTAGGTTGGGGCAGGGGTGGGAGATGGTATGTAGGACATTAGACAGAAGTTTAAAGAGAAATGGTTTAAATTCTAGAAGAGGGAATTGCCTGATGACCCTGAAAGCACTATGTAGAAATAAGTGTAAATCAAATAACCAAGACTGGCTTCTAGGGAAAAACATCATAAATGCATTTCAATTTCATTTAGGAAATAGTTAAAATGTCAAGATACCAAACGTTAGTGTGCTGGGAATTAAGGTGACATATTGTAGCTTTTTGTTTTCTTTCTATTTTTTGGTGTACTTCAAATTGTAAATATTGGTGCATCTAGCTTCTCTGATAGGAAAAATAAATTATACTTTTATATAACAAAATACGAATGAGAGTATAAATTAACTTAGGTACAAAAACAATGCTTACGGATAGTTAAGAGAAAGTGAGATACAGGAATTTACACAGGAAGAATTTCCAGTAGATTTAATGCAGGTAATGGATCAAACGTACACACATGTATGTTGATTTTATGCAGACAGGGCACAAGAAGACACTTAGTGGCAAGACAGGACACGAGAAGATTCTTAGCTAGAACAGAACCCTGAAGTAACTCCCAGTTGCCAACATCCAGTCTGCTGTCCCTCTTCACAGATGATCTAAATCAGACTCACACCTGTCATTCTCACACCCTTCAATACTTTTATCATTTATTCACATAATTAGTTTATATTTCTCCAGAAAATATTTTGTGACTTTTTATTTCATTTATTTATTCATTTACTTATGTCAAAACATTTAAAGTATGAGCAATTTTTTATGTGTGTTTGTGATAGTGTAAAAACATACTTGACTAACATTTAGGAATATTAAAATGTTCCCCAAATGCTGAAATTATGTGAGTGTGTGTGTGTGTGTGTGTGTGTGTGTGTGTGGTTAAAAGATTAACTGCTATTACAAATAGCAAAATATAGACAATATTCCAAGTGAGAATCCTGTCCGTATAAAACATCATATATATATATTCACATATATATATATATCCATTCTATATATATATATTCATTCCATATATATATTCATTTCATACTATTTTGTACCTAGTACGTAGTATATTTAGTAAATTAGTTTTAATGACTAGTGGAAAAATAAACAAAATTTAATAATTGATTACATATCAGTTAATACTTCTGGCAGATAAAAATTTACTTTTTTAACACCAAAACGGTTATGAGTCTCATCTTATTCTTTCATTTAACAAGATTGGTCATAACGATGTAAATACAGACAGGTTCATTGCATATAATTATGTAAGAGATGTCTAGTCTTGTTATGGTCCCACCACATCTACCTAAGCACTGAAAGGATATTTAGGTAAAGACATTTTTAAAATACAACTTTATTTTCTTTGAAATCATGGAAGCATACCGAAAATAAAAAAAATGAATGAATTGCCTCTTTAGAAATGTTACTTTATTTACACATGAAGTAAGGAAATTTCCTCTGAAACGAGTAGAATGAAGGCGCTACTCCTTGAACGCAGGAAGCCTCCTTGCGTTGTGGGCTCGTTCTCCACAGTACAGAGATTTCGGCCTTTTAGTTGGTTCTCTCTACGTACCCAAAAGATGGTTTTGCACATTGAACTTTCCTTATTAGGAACCGGTAGTAAGAAGTGAGTGGTTAAGATGAATACTTAAGTCAGGACAGAATCTGAAAACGTAAAATCAGGACTAAAATACTTCTCAGATTAGTGATGGGAAGAATTGCAAAAAGAGGAAACCACCCGTATTTGTCATTTCCGGACCAGCGTTGTTACCATCGAGAAGGTAAGCGAGTCTTCATTAAAGCGAGAACCATCATTAGTAAAAAATGAATTGGATTTATATGCTGTCAGGTATGTAAGATAAATGCCCAGGAGCTCTACGGTTAACCCTAATTTTTCTCTAAGGTGATTCTTTTGGCAATTATGGATAAAATTTAAGTATTCATGCGCATATTTACATGTGAATATACATTTTAAACCTGTTGAGTAAACAGCTAGAGATGAGACTGCTGTATCACACGATAAGACTTTGTAAGAAACAGACAAACTGCCTTCCAAAATGGCGTTGCCCTCATTCTTTCTAGTTTTGTGTGACTTTCTGTCACCCTTTTCCTTCTGGTGTTAATTCTATATGTACTTATACATTTTGTAATTGTCCCGGAGTTGTGATTATCCCATTTTTTCCTTCTGTCGTCATTTTTTTTTTGTCTTTGCATGTCGTTTGAAAAGAGTTTACGCACCTATTCTGAGCTCAGCGATCCTTTTCACTGGTAGCGTACACCTTATTGATGATCCCACCGAAGGCATTTGCCATTCAGTTACATGAGTTATGATTTCTCACACGTCCTTTCAATTCTTTCTTCCAGGTTTTATCTCTCTATATTACCCATCCGTTCATGCATGTTGTCTACCATTTTCTTTTAGAGCATTTAATACATTAATCAATTATTAAAGTTACTTTTCTACTAATTCCACAATATATCTCATATCTGAATATTTTGGAATCTGAGAATCTGATTCTTGTCTTAACTTTTCAGACTTTTTTTTTTCCTTTTCTTTTATCATGATTTTTAATTTTGTTGTTGCTGAAAGCCACGCAGGACATAGTGGGTGAAATGAACTAAGATAATTAAGCATTTT
>PVJO010033545.1:0-11951 GCA_004026905.1 Hystrix cristata
GTGTGTGTGTGTGTGTGCACCCACATTTCCACTTAGCAAATAGTGATAATCATGTTTCTTCCTATTTAAAAAAATCTTTCGGACCCGGGCGTTGTGTCACACACCTGTAATTCCAGTGCTCAGGAGGCTGAGGCAGGAGGATCGCTGCAAGTTTAAGGCCAGCCTGGACTACATAGTGAGTTCAAGGCCAACCTGGACTACACACCAAGGCCCTGTCTCAAAGAAACAGAAAAAGAAAAGAAAAAAGATCAGTGTAACCTTTTTGCACGCCCTTTTGAGGTCCACTAAAACTAAAAAGAAATCAACAGGGCGACGTTGATGTTGGCGTGCCGAGTGATGGCAAAGCTGCTGTCATGTGTCAAATAAAGCGCATTCGCTGACACGACAGGTGTCAGGTATTTCAGGCTGCGTTTGTACAGCGGACGTGATCAGGACGGTGATTCGGAGACGCTGGAACAGAAATGACCTCGATGGTCCGCAGAGAGCCTCCACAGTGGTGCCGACCGGCGCGGAGGGAACGCGGCTGCATGCGGGCGAGGCTTGGCCAAGCCGCGATGAGAGTCTGTGAGAGCAGCGACGCTTCTCTGCGCTCCGGCGCGCCCCGGCCAGGGGAGGAGCGGCTGCCAGGGCCTGTCTCCGGGAGAGCGGGATCCGGTGCTGGGACAGCGTCGAAACTGCGCTGGGGGCGCAACTTCCCGCCTAGTCTCTGTGCTCCGGGGCTCCCTCGGACGCCTGAATCGGCATCTTGTCAGCAGTCATTGGCCTCGTTTACCCCTCTCGTCCCCACCCAGGCGCCGAGCGTGACTGACTCCCCCTGCATGCAGCCCCGCTCACACTGCAAAAACTAAACCATCGCGCTTGCGTCCTCTACTTAACAATGAAAGAAGGAGCCCTGTTTTTAGGGGCGGACACGTTTTCTTCCATCGCGCATATGCGAAACTCGACAGGGCGAGACGACCGTCCGGGGTGGGAAACACTGACGGCGCTCTCCGGTAAAGACGGAGTCTGCACAGCGCCGGGACGCTCACTGCTCGGGGCGGCGCCCAGCGCGCCCCCCACTCGCCGGCCTCTGCGCGGAGATGCCGCACGCGCTGACTGCTGACCGCCACCCACAGCGTCCTCCTTCTGGCCGCCGGGGGCTCGTTTGCCACTGCGGCTCCAACTGAAGGCACCTGGTCACGGCCACGTTGGTGCCGGAGACCCGAGCAGAGACGTGGCCCGGTGAGGTCCGGTACGTGGCCAAGGGCACAGAGGAGAGAATCAGGAGGAGAAACTGTCCCCTGTCCTCTCAGCTTCAGTGTTCAGAGGAAGGCAAATTAAACTTACAAGACAGATCAGCAAAAGAGCAAGCCAGGCGTGGTGGCGCACACCTGTAACCCCAGCACTCGGGAGGCTGAGGCAGGAGGATCGCCCTGCTGAGTTCGAGGCCAGACAGCTACACCTTCAAGGGCTCTGTGGGTGACGACGTAACGACAGCACACAGACGCCAGGGGGCGACGCAGTCTCACCGAAGAATCGCGGCGCCTGGACTAGCGGAGAACAGAGCAGAGGTGAAGTCCTGGCTGAAAGAGGGAGCTCCTGGAAGGAAAGGAGACGCCCACAGAGCCCTTCTCTGAGCGCTTCCTGCACCTCCCCAACTCGCCTTTCGGCCTCTGCACAGCGGAAGTTTTGCAAAGAGCGGCGCTGACTTCCTTCCCGCCGTCCGCCTCGCCGGCCCGCCGCAGTCCGGGCTCCGGTGGCTGCGTGCGGCTCCCGCTCTCCGCGCCAGGCGTCTGCTTCCCTGACCCCGAGGACCGGCGCTGGACGGAGGCCCCTGCGGCCGGGGGCGGCCCGTCGGAGTGGCCCAGCGCCGAGCCCCACACCCGCAAGCCGCAGTGTGGCCAGGCCTGCGGGTCCGAGGGCAGCCCCAGAAATATCTGGGTGCAGGCCGCGAGTAGCGGCGCACGCCTGTAATCCCAGCTAAGGAGGCTGAGGCAGCGCGATCGCTGCGAGTTCAAGGCCCGCCTGGGCTTCACAGCAAGACCCTGTCTCAAAAAAACAAACAAAAAACGTTAAGTACATGTACCTACACCCTAAACTGAGAGTAAACATGTACTGCAAGCATACTAATTAAAATGCTTTAAATTAAATAAAATTATAAATTGGAGGCAGGCCAGGTGCACAGCTGAGGGGCAGAGCCCGGGACTCACATCTGCAAGGCCCTGGGTTTGAACGCAGGCACCAGAGACAAGCAGTCCTTTAAAAAGTGTAAAAACTGGAAATCATAAAGTTACTGATAGGAGGGCTCGTTTTACTAACAATAAAAAATGATTAAAGGAAGCACAAAAATTGAAAGAAGTGTCTGTTTTCCAATATACAGAGCTCTAAGTAAGCAGAGGGATGTATTTTCCGTTTGCAGTTTTCGTTGACCTCATCTCCTGTGCTGGGAATCGAACCCAGGGCTTCACGGGCACTGGGCGGACACAGACCCCTGAGATCTGTCCCCAGCTCCAGAGCGCGGTGTGATCAACCGGTCCACACAGCCTCGGGACCCACCTCGATTGCACAGCTCTGTCTTCCCACACATCCCCAGGGGCCCACTGTGGCCTTTTCCAGGGTTACAGAAAGGACCTTCAAGCCAGGGGAGTGGTGCATGCCTGTGAACTCGGCACTCTGGGAAGCAGAGGCAGGAGGATGCAAGTCCCACCCCAGCCCGGGCAACTCGGACATTTAATGACCCTGTCTCGAAAAGAAAAATGACTCTGGACGCCTCAGCTGCCTTCCCAGACGGCGGGAAAGCAGGAACCGCGACCCGGTCGGAAGTCACACAGCGCCCCAAGCTACCCTGGCTGGTGACTGAGAGAAAGCCGGCAGGTTATTAACAGCGGTGGTGCGGACAGAGTCCTCCCCAACTGCGTCAGGTGTTTCACTTATTAACAGACCTTCACCCAGCAGCTGCTGCGTCCGGACACCGTGCTGAGCCCGGAAGTCGCCTGTGCTCAAAGACAGCCTCGCTCTCTGTGCTGGCACCGGCCCGACAGGAATCAGGCAGCCACACGGCCAGCGCCCAGCAGCAAGAACACCAGGGAACCGCCATCCCCAGGAGCCATCTGGAGCGAGAGAAGCACTCTGAGAAGTGCCCGAGAGCCGGGGCTGAGGGGCAGGCTGGCGTCAGCACCGCACCGCGGGCGAGGACCGTGAGACCCCCCAGCGTCGCACCTTAGACGCAGCCTGTCATGCTCCGCTGTGGGTGGGATCGTAACGAGTGGCTTGGGTGCCAGCCTGTGGTGCTATGCAGAGATGGTGGGACCTTTAAAAATAGGTCCTGGGGGCACACGCCTGTTATCCCAGCATTCAGGAGGCTGAGGCAGGAGGATGGCCGTGAGTTCCAGGACAGCCTGAACTATACCTTCAAACAGACAAGCAGAAAGTAACAGGCTGAGGGACATCCCGTGACTTTGTGCAAGCCCTCCTGCTGAGCCGGAATGACATCGGGATGGATGGAGCTTGGGGGTACAGCGCGGGCCTAACATGCTGGAGGCTCTGCATTCAACCCCAGCATCTCACGCACATATAACAAACACAGAACTGTGTGCTAGCTTCTCGCTCACCGCCTGCGCCTCATCTCGCAGAGCCCCGCGGGCGCTCACAGGCCTTCTGCTTGGCGGCGGCGCACGCAGAGGTCTGCAGGAGCTGAGCACGTCTGGAAGCCAAGCCCACTCCCCCGGCTGCTTGGCGCCAGGTGGGGCGCAGCTCCCCCTCTGGTCCTGTGACCCCGACGGACGGTCCCCAGACATCGGTGTCTTCCAAGAACTCTGCACTTGCCAGTCATTGCCCGGAAAGCCAGTCTCGGGGAGAAACAGGCAGTGGTCAGGCTCAGGAAAGCGTGCTCTCTGCCTGCTTTAGTTACTTTTCTCTCACTGCTGAGACAAAATACCCGACAGCCAAAGTTAAACGGAGAAAGGCTTATTTGGCTTACAGTTTGTAGAGGTTTCAACTCAGAGTTGGCTGGCTCCAAGGCAGGGTGACCTGGCAGAGGGGCAGAAGGCAGCAAGGCAAGCAAAGGAGAAGACCAGCCTCTTTCTGCCCTTTCCGTCTTCTCCAGGCTACCTGCCCTCAGGGTGGGCAGTACTCCCGCCCTTAATCCCGGCACCCTTAATCCCGGCACCCTTAATCCCGGCACCCTTAATCCCGGCGTCACAGCCTTGATCCCCGCAGAGCTACGCCACACCGATCAGGGGACTAATTTATAATCACACACTCTAGATCCAGCCACCTATGACGGCATGAGCCTTTGGGGGGACATCCAGACACGAACCCAATAACGTGCACGATTAGGAAAGCACTAAGAAGCACGTTTGTTGAGCGTGAAGAGGCCTCGACTCTATACCTGCAGCACTCTGAAGAAGGGAAAGGTCGCGCGAGATGACGTAGGAGGAGGGACGCGGAGAGGACCGTCTCGTGTTGGGTCTTCCTGGCCAGGATTAGAATTGGCTCAGTATCTCACCAACAGTGAAATGTCGCTGCAGGGTCTTAGCAATCACCCTTCAGCACAAATTATTTTAACCTGGCCCTTTCTCCTGTGAATTATTTTAGAACCATTGAAATGAATCATCGTGGCTAAGGGATGTGGATCACGCGCTTAGCTTGTGGGAGGCCCTCAGTGTAATTCCCAGGGCCGAAAAGAAAAAGGAAAACAAGGAAATTAATCATCAGGTAAAAGCGGTGGGAGAGAGGACAGAATAATCTTAGAAGTGGAGAACCGCTATAGAAAACACGCCTGGCTGGTGAGTGGGTCTAACCTGCAAGAAAGAAGATAAAGTTCATAGTCTACAATTCACAAGATGAGAAACTTTGCCACATTGAAAATAGAATTGAAGGGGGAGACTTAAATTTGTTTGACTTTTTTTTCCTGTTTTGCTTTCAAATACTTCTGCAGCCTGAAGGAGTCTGTGTGGGGCGGGCACAGGGTCCCTCGTGTGTCTGCGTTTCTGTGTGTGCGAGGCTTGCAGGGAATTCCCGGCAGTGTGTACGTCGGCACTCGCCCGGTAGCCTCCAGCCCGCGTCCTGAAGTCAGCAGGCTGTGTGTCGCTTTTAAACATCAGCATCAGTCACTACTGAAAGAGTAAAATAATTCTAAATAGGCACTTTGACACCTTTACTCCTTATTCTACAATTTTGTGTGTAATATGACTATTAGCTATATAACTGGATTTAGCTAATTTTCCCATAACATAGTTACTTTACCATAGAAGGGCCTATCTTATGCACAGAAAACTTTGATTTGGGGTTTAAGAAAATAAAAAATGTCCAAGGGAAACCAATGAATCACTAATGCTTTTATTAAAATAATGTTTACAGCACTAAGGAGGCTGAGGCAGGAAGATTGCTGTGAGTTCGAGGCCAGCATGGGCTAGATAGCAAGACCCCGTCTCAGAAAACTCAAGTAAAATAATGTTTACAATTGGCGTTCTGAAACCAGATGGTCGCTTCCTTACTTTTTCCCTAACACGTTATGGGGTCCCTGTCACTACCCCTCTGTCCCCTACGCAAGAGCTTTAGACGTCCTTGCACACAGCACACTGCTTTCCCCACACGTGACTGACATCTGACACCACAGTGATTCCCAAAAATGACTACGGCCGGAAAAGTTAACAATCTAACCTGCGGGAAGCGGCCCCTCGCTGCTTCCTACCTCGTGGCTCCTCCTGACGCTGCTCGCTGCAGTGGCCCGGTCAGAACCAGGTCGAGCAGCTGCGGGTCGCGTTCCTTGTCGGTCAGCAACGACTAGTCTCCGAGGCGCTGTGAGACGCCGTGTGTGGCACAGGTCGAAGGGCTTCTGGCAAGATGGCACAGTCGAAAGTGCCAAGCGCACTCACGTGGCTCGTGCCGTTAAGTGACGCCCCTTTGGGGACTGTCTCTGAAGACGCTCTGACGGTCTGGACTTTCCTCGCGCTGTGAGAGGAGAGAAACACCTGTGGAGAAGGACCTGGTGCCCGGAAGCTGGCTCCGGCTCTTGGTGCAACTCATCGTTACAAGTTGCACACCATGTAGACATGCCATTAAATGAATTCTATTGAAAACAAAGCGAAGGGCCGGGGGCAGAGCTGTGCTTCGCTCCGCCCCAACTCGGCGAAATCCGAGAAAACAGGCCCAATTCTGCGCTTGCCAAGCGCTGGCTGTGGCCCTGCTGCCGCAGTGTGCAGGACGGTCACTCACCGGGCGGGACTGCACAGTGCGGATGCCGAAAGAGGTTTAGATTTAACAAAAACAGTTCATGTAAAGACGAAACTAGATGAAGAGTAGATCGTGTAACAGATATAATGAGGCCAGCAGGGTGGTAGATACCTGTCATCCCAGCACTCTGGGAGGCTGAGGCAGGAGGATGGCAAGTTCAAGTGCAGCCTGCACAACGTAGTGACTTAGCAAGAACCTGTCTCAAAATAAAAAATAGATATTGAAAAAGGGAAGGGGACGTAGCTCAGGCAAAGGCCCTGGGTTCATTCTTCAGTTCCAAAAAATCCAACGACAACAACGAGTAGGTGACGGAAGGAGGTCGTGAGAATACATTTGTCGGGAAAGCGCAGATGGGGACGCCTGAGCCGTGCAAGGGTGTGTGCGAAGTCCGCAGAGCGCTCTCAAGCTCACCGTGCACCCGCTCGTCGTGTGGACCGGGGCTGGGCGTCCTTAGCTTCAGCGCGTCCACAGCGAGCCTCGCACACAGGTGTGCGCCTTCTCCCCAGGCCTCTGCTGCCACTCATAACCCAGACGCCACCAGGTCTCAGGGAGGATGAGGCCCAGCAGGGGACTTCAAAGCCACAACTCAGAAAGGGCACGCGGCATTTGCCCTCCACGACGTGCTCCTCACCCTCAGAGCGCCACGCTGGGGGAGACAGCGCAGCCACACTGCAGCATAGTGTACCCACCACACAGTGAGCAACAAGTGAGGAACTTCCAGCGTGAAGAGTCTGAGTAAGAGCCGAGTGTAAAGATGCTCACCTGTAATCCCAGCACTCGGGAGGCTGAGGCAGGAGGGTCACTACAAGTTTGAGGCCAGCCTGGACTACCTAGTGAGACCCTGCCTCAAAAAAAGAGTCCAAATTTTAACCAAATGAAACTATGTAGGCATTTCCATTCAACCTTAAGGATCGTGACTATGACACAGAAACTGGAGATTATATTTCCTTTCTGGCTATGACTTACAAAAGTGACTTTTTATACCAAATTATTGGACCAAGCCTAATTTATCTGAGCTTGTATTTTCACTTTTATGGTCACTGACAGCACACGAGTATCCAGCTGAGGCTGGCGTCTAGTGGTTCAGGAAGTGTGGCATGTGCAGGGGACCGGTCTGCTGTAGTTACCCACAGGAGGGCACATCCTGAGCCCATCAGATCAAGAAAGCGGCTTCCAACTCGGCCACCCCAGAGAAGTGGGCACAGGAGACCGCACCATGGTTCAAACGGCCTGTCACACATTTCACCACAACACACCCAAAGTGATCGCTGTATCATTTTTCTTTCTTTGTTTTTTTTTTTGGCTTTTTTGAGACAGGATCTTGCTTTGTAGTTCAGGCCGGCCTTGAGCTCACAGTGATCCTCCTGCCTCAGCCTCCCAAGTACTGAGATGATAGATGTGCACCACCACACCCAGCTTATACCCAGTAATAAAAAAGGCATGCTGGTCCCTGGTGTCCTAAGGCCTGACGTTTATGGATCCATAACCCAGCACAATTTGTACACAGAAGCAGCCACCCAGACTCAGCCTCTATCTCATCCAATCATACAACAGTTCTCTTAATGAAAAATTCCCCTGCTGGTTTTAGTTGGGAATTGAAGACACTCATAAGGTTCAACCCAGGACAAAACCATCATTTGACCTGTGAAGTCGTTGTTTGTGAGGTTCTGAACACACCAGTGCCAAATCCAGCGCTGGAGCATGTGTGCCTGTGTGTGTTGTGACACTAGGAATGTTTGCCTGGACCCACGATATAACTGCCGCTTTCTGTTTCTATTCAAGGTGTCATAAAACTGAGCTCGGCAGTGGAAGGTAGGTTTTGCCACCGCGAGGCGGTGCCGTCCTGCTTCGAGGCTGCGTGTGTGGCCTGCGGCTGGCAAGCTTCCGTGGCCTGGTGTCCACGCGTTCCGTGTGCTGCTCCTGTCCCGGTCGTGTTGTGCCACAGCCGCCGGCCCTGCACGGCCCGGGGCAGCCTTTGTGTCTGTCTGTAGCCCCGTGCGGCAACCTCAGGTCCAGGGGGCTTCCCGGGGGACCTGAGGCGACATCAGGAGCCACTGCCCTGGCCCATCCAGCAGGGCCACGTCCTCAGTGCCCTCGCTGCAGACTCCACCCGGGAGGCTGAAGGCACCAGGCACCTGCAGGCTTCCCGGAGAGGGCCCCGGCTCGTGCCCAGCTTTCCCTGGGCAGCGTCTCTGCCGCCACGAGGCGCTGCCACCTGGGGAGTGGCCGACCCGTTAGTGACCCTCTCGTGAGCCCAGAAGAACAGGCAGAGGGACTCAGAGCAAGCACCAGACTGGCAACATCGCAGGGTGCTTTGCTGGGTGATCCCAAGATGGCTAAAATATCTCGGCATCTGAAATGATTGACTGGCGATCAGACGAAGTTCATCTCCTGACCCGGTAGGGGCTTCACCGTGCTTTGGAAGGCAGGGGACGCTGAAGTCTCTGTCTTGTGAGCTTCTGTGTGTGCCGGGTTCTCATTTGTGGTCCGCTTCAGAGATGTTGCACTCAGTCGGGGCTGCTGGGACGGGGCTTGCGGCTGGGGGTGACGGGACGGGAGGGGTTAGTGCAGGGGTGCTGGGGCAGACGGAGCTGCGGGGGCTCCTGGCTTAGTGCTGTCACAGTCCAAGGCCAGCGAAGCCGCAGTGTTCTGATGCCGCCGGCAAAGGAGAAAGACCAGGAGGGCTTGGCGGCCAAGTCAGGCTTGGCAGGGCGAGCTCCTGGGTTAACTCCTCGCACCAAGAAGGAAAAGGAAGAAAAAGCCAGATGTGGGGAGCATAGCACTCCGAGAGGCTGAGGCAGGAGGATCGCAAGTTTCAGCCCAACCTGGGTAACTTTTAGTTTAACGAGTCTCTGTCTCAAAATGTAAAAGGAAAAAAGGGGGCTGAGGATGTTCCCCAGTGGGAAGGCTCTGAGTTCAGCGCCCAGCAGCGCAGAGCAGGAAGAGGTCCAGGGGGTGGGGAGCAAGGTCGGGCAGAACACGTGAGGTTGCCTCAGAAACGGAGTGCAGGTTCCAGGCCTCCTCCGGGCCAAGAGAGATTCCAGTGCAGCTGGGCACAGGGGCCCACGCTGTCAGCCCAGCACTCGGGAGCTGAGGCAGTTCGCGGCCAGCCTGGGCTCACAGCGAGACGCTGTCTCAAAAAAAACCAAAGCAAAACCAAGAGAGGATGAACAACAAAACAAATGTTTTTAAAGGCATCAGAAAGCCAAGAGAACATCCAGTGATGTTTAAACGACCACTCTGCTGGAGGTTGCTACTGGGGGACATGATCTGTCTGAAGCCCCAAACAGCGTTAGGCTCTGTAGAGAGACTGGGAGTTTGAGGGAAAGGAGAGCAGGACACGGGATGGTGCCAGGGCCTGCCCGTCCCGAGCCCTGGCAGGGGATGCGGCCGCCCCGGGTCCTGCAGGTCACCAGGCATGCGAGTGTCTTCAGGTCGCCTGCTGGTACAGGGCTGAGCAAGCTTGGCGCTGGGGGCTTCGCTGCTGTGGCGGGGCGGGGAGGCCGTGTGCGTGCATGTGTGTGCGTTCGTGCGTGTGTGTGTGTGCACGTGTGCGTGCACACGCACCATGCATGCCCCCAAGGACTGTGTGTCCGACGCTCTGGTGAGCCACGGGGCCTGGGATCCTGTCACCGCCCAGCCGACCCCTGTCCCCTTCCACCTGTGGAGTGGACGTGAGCCAGCTCCACGGAGCCTGGCCCAGGCGGCAGCACACTCCACCCTGACCGGATCGCAGCCCCACGGAACCTCTTTCCTCTCCCCTAAAAATGTCTCTGCCAGACTAACTGGGAACTCAAAATAGCATTATACTTGTAGGTAGGTCATTTTCTTTTCTTTTTAAGGAAAAGGAAAAAAGAAAAACAACTGTGAAAGTCATAAGAGCAAAATCAACAAAGATTTCATTTGCTATTTTCTACCAAGAACTTTATCATATAATTTATTCTTCCCTTTTTCTAAAGCAGGAGTCTCTGTTTCATTATCACGCGGCCTCATTTTGGTGTAAAGAAAAAACATTTTAGATAGTGCTCAGGTTAAAAGTGGAATGTCATTAGCCAGCATGGTGGCACATGCCTGTAATCCCAGCATTCAGGAGGCTGAGACAGGAGGATCTCAAATTTGAACCCAACCTGAGCAATTTAACGAGACCTTGTATCAAAATGAAAAAGGGGCTGGGGATGTGGTTCAGTGTGAGGATCCTGGGTTCAATCTCCAGTACCATGAAGGGGGTGGGGGGCAGGAAGGAAGGAAGGAAGAAAGGAAGAGCTCTTAACACTATGACCAAAGATTGAAGTTTGCCGTAGGATGCCAGAGTCACTCAATAGTGCTGTTTGCCAGGAAGATCTAAGTCCAGCCACTCACAATTATGGCAGAATCCATGATTGGTGATATGGGGAAATACATAAATGTTTCAACATCTAAAAAGTAAAATATAAGAAAGTGGCTGGGCGTGGTGGTGCACACCTGAAATCCCAGCATTTGGGAGGCAGAGGCAGGAGGATCACCCAAGTTGGAGGCCAGCCTGAGCTACATAACAAGACTCTGTCTCCAAAAAAAAGGAACTTTTGAATAAGGAGAGCTAACATGAACACAATGACAGCCCTCAGAGAGGAACCTGCATAAACCTGCTGAATGAGCAGCCGTGAGCAGCAGCAACAAGTTTAGCGTCGCCCAGAAGGCAGCTAGCTGGTACCCAGCCTGCCCTTTCCGTCCTCCGTCCTCCTGGGCGGGAATCAAAGGCCTCAAGGGAGAGTCTCCTGCTCTGCTCTCGGCTTTCCCTCTCTCTCTTCTCTTCGTTTTTCAAGTGTCTGAGTCCCGAGGTCTGGGCGTTGTCTCAATCGCGTCTGGCAGAACCAGCTCCCCTGAGCCGCACAGACGAGTTCTCAGGGATGGAGGTCTGCTGGCAGACCTCGAAGCCAACCTGATGGTGGTATCAGAGCCACATCTAAATTTAGATAATGGCCTTCACATTTTCAATCTAAAATCACAGTCCGGCCTCATGTTCACTTTGGAACGTGCCACCCTGTGGACAGCTGTTGACATCCTTAATGCTGGTGCGGTCTGGGGTTCGGCCCTGGAAGTCACGCTCTCTTCAACTATCCATCGCACCCCTAAAATTAACTGTAAAGGCCATTTCATGTTGACTCTCATGTGTGGTTGGTATTCAGTAAAGCAACTGGGTCCATCTGGGCTGTATATATTATTCTTTGAAACTAAAATTAATAGCAAGTTTCATTTCCTTTGAAGCCTCCGTGGGCCACTGTTGATTTTTTGTTTGCATTTTTTTGTTTCTTCAGAGAGCCTCACTATACATTCCAGGCTGGCCTCAAACCCACAGTGATCCCCCTGCCTCAGCCTCCCAAGTGCTGGGACTGCAGAAATGTACCCCCACACCCTACTCAGTGACTGGCCTTCTCAAACATAAAGTCGTAACACTGGGTTTGGAACACATCGTACAAGAAGAAAGTCTAGAAGGGTGGAAAGGACATTCTAATATCTAAACTTCCCAGTCATAACCCCTGGCTGCATTCTCAGACTGGGGTGCAGCTCGGGTCTTGGAAACTTCCTCGCATGCACGAAGCCTGGGGTTTGAGTGATCCCCAGCACCACAAAAACTAAGTAAACAAAATAGAATGAGTTACTCCGGAAAGCACACTTTTTCACATGTAAAGTAGCATTGAAGCAATTTAGCACCCAGATGGTTAAAAGGCTTAAAGACAGATAGTTCAATAATCTAG
>PVJO010033546.1:0-11951 GCA_004026905.1 Hystrix cristata
TTTTGCCCTCCTCTATTGGTGATTTCTTTTGCTGTGCAAAAGCTTTTTCATAGCATGTAGTCCCAAGCACTGATTCTCTTTGTATTGTTTCCTGTGCAGTCTGGCTTCTGTTCATAAATTTTTTCCCTACACCTATGTTTTCGAGGGTTCTTCCTATTCTATTCTTCAGTAAATTTAGTATTTCTGTTTTAATGTTTGGATCTATGATCCACTTTGATTTGAGTTTAGTACATGGTAAGAGACACGTATCTAGTTTTAGTTTTCAGCATGTGGCAAGCTAGTTTTTCCAACACCATTTGTTAAAGAGGCTGTCTTTCTTCCAATGAGGGTGTTTGGCTCCTTTGTCGAAGATGAGGTGTTTGAGTGTGTTTGGAGTTGTTTCTGTGTCGTCTAAACTGTTCCGATGAGCCTCAGGTCTGTCTTTGTGCCAGTACCATGCTGTTTTTATCACTGTAGCTTTATGGTATAGTTTTAGTTTGGGGACTGTGATGTCCCCTGCCTTTCCCCGGTTGCTTAGGATTGTTTTTGCTATTCTTGGTCTCTTCTGGTTCCAGATGAAATTCATGATTGTCTTTTCTAATTCTTTGAAGTATGTTAGTGGTATCTTGATTGGAATTGCATTAAATCTGTATAGTAATTTAGGAAGTATAGCTATTTTCACTATGTTGGTTCTTCTTACCCCGGAACATGGGATTTCTTTCCATATTCTGATATCCCTTTCAGTTTCCTTTTTTAGAGTGCTGTAGTTTTCGATGTAAAGATCTTTTACTTCCTTTGTTAAATAGATTCCTAAGTATTTTATTTCTTTGTGTGCAATTGTGAAAGGTATATCTTCTGTTATTTCTTTTTCGGTGGGTGTATTGTTTGTGTATAGGAATGCTATTGACTTTTGCACGTTGACTTTGTATTCAGCAGTGCAACTGAATTTAGTTATTAAATCTAGAAGTTTTTTGGTAGAGTTTTTTGGGTCTTCTATGTAGAGTATCATGTCATCCGCAGATAACGATAGTTTAACTTCTTCCTTTCCTCTCTTTATTTCTTTTATTTCTTTCTCTTGTCTAATTGCTCTGGCTAATATTTCTAGAACTATATTGAATAATAGTGGTGATACTGGACAACGTTGTTTTGTTCCAGATTTTAGTGTGAAAGCTTCCAGTTTCTATTTAGTGTGATGTTGGTCATTGGTTTGTCATATATGCCTTTTACCAGATTTAGATATACACCCTCTATTCCTAATTTCTGTAGTGTTTTTATCATGAATGGGTGTTGGATTTTGTCAAATGCTTTTTCTGCATCTATTGAGACTATCATGTGATTTTTGTCTCTGATTCTGTTGATATGGTGTTTACATATATTGATTTGTGTATGTTGAACCATCCCTGCATCCCTGGGATGAATCCTACTTGGTCATAGTGTATAATCTTGATAATTCATTGTATTCTGTTGGCCAGTATCTTGTAGAGAATTTTTGCACCTATGTTCATTAGGGAGATTGGCCTGTAGTTCTCTTTTTCAGTTGGATCCTTTTCTGATTTTAGTATCAGGGTAATGCTTGCTTCCAGGAATGATTTTGGAAGTACTGCTTCCTTTTCAATTTCATTAAAGAGTTTGAGGAATAGTGGTATTAGATTATCTTTGAATTTCTTGTAGAATTCATCTGTGAAGCCGTCAGGACCTGGGCTTTTCTTTGTTGGTAGGTTTTTAATTACCTCTTCAATTTCAATGGCTGTTACTGGTTTATTAAGTGTTTTTATTTCTTCTTGGTTTAGTTTTGGTAATTCATATGTTTCTAAGAATCTGTCCATTTCTTCAGTGTTTTCTATCTTGTATGAATATAGGTTCTTGAAGTAGGTGTTGATGATCCATTGGATTTCTGATGGGTCAGTTGTGACTTCACCCCTTTCATTTTATATTGTGTGAATTTGGATCTTTTCTTTCCTTTTTTTGATAAGGTTCACTAGGGGTTTGTCTATGTTGTTTATTCTTTCAAAGAACCAGCTCTTTGATTCGTTGATTCTTTGTCTTGTTTTCTTGGTCTCAATTGCGTTGATTTCAGCTCTGATATTAATATGATCCTCTCTTGTATGAGCTCTGGGTTTGATTTGTTCTTCTTTTTCTAGTTGTTTGATGTTCAACATTATGTTGTTTGTTTGAGCTCTTTCTCTTGTCTTGATGTGGGATTTCAATGTGATAAACTTCCCCCGTAGCACTGCTTTCATTGTATCCCATGTGTTCTGGTATGTTGTATTGTCATTATCATTAACTGTATAAATTGTTTAATTTCTTCTTTAATTTCTTTTGTGACCCCACTGTTATTCAGAAGGATATTACTTAGTTTTCATGTGTTTATGTGATTTTTTTTGGTTTCTGTTGCCATTAAATTCTAGTTTCATTGCACTATGGTCCAACAGTATGCATGGGATAATTTCAGTTCCCTTTATGAGCTAGTATGTGGTCTGTTTTGGAGAACAATCTGTGTGCAGCTGAGAAGAATGTGTATTCTGCTGTTGTAGGGTGAAGCACTCTGTAGACATCTGCTAAGTCCATTTGTTTACGAAGTTGATTCAGTTCTGATATTTCTTTGTTAATTTTCCGTCTAATTGATCTGTCTATTTGTGACAGTGGGGTGTTGAAGTCTCCCATTATAATTGTGTTAGTGTTTATTTGATCTTTCATGTCCCTTAATATTAGTTTAATATATTTAGGTGCACCAATGTTTGGTGCATAGATATTAATGATTGTTATTTCTTCCTCTTGAAGTTTTCCCTTGAGCAGTATGTAATGGCCTTCTTTGGCCCTCTTGATTAGTCTTGGTTTCAAGTTTACTTTGTCGGAGGTTAGGATAGCTGCCCCACCCCTGCTTTGTTCTGCATTCCTGTTGCATGAAATATTGTTTTCCATTCTTTGAATTTCAATCTGTGTATTTCCTTTTGGGTTACATGTGTCTCTTGTATGCAGCATATTGCTGGATCTTCTTTCTTGATCCATTCTGCTAGCCTGTTTCTTTTGATTGGTGAGTTGAGCCCATTTACATTGATGGTTACAGCTGTTATGAGTTGACTTATCTTTGCCATATATCTTTTCTGTTTTTGGTTCTGTGTTTCACCTCAGTTCAACTGCTTGTCTTACCTGGTGGGTTTTTGTTAGTGTCCTTGTAATTATAGTTAACACTTTCCTTTTCCAGGATCTCCTTCAAGATATTTTGTTGAGATGATTTGAAGGTCATAAATTTCTTCCGTTCTTTGTCATGGAAGTATCTTATTTCATTGTTGAATTTGAAAGATAGTTTGGCCGGGTACATCAATCTGGGTTGGAGATTGTTTTCTTTTAAGGCTTGAAATACTTTGCTCCAGGCTTTCCTTCATTTAAGGGTTTGTGTTGAGAAATCTGCTGTGATTCTGATGGGTTTACCTTTCTAGATAATTTGTTTTTCTTCTCTAATTATTTTCAGTATTCTGTTTGCTGAATTTCTGGAATCTTGATTATTAAATGTCTTGGTGTAGATTTATTTTGGTTACGGGTAATTGGGGTTCTATATGCCTCACTTATCTGTATATCAAATTCTTTTCTCATGCTTGGTAAGTTTTCTGTCATTACTTCTGTAAATAATCTTTTTGGATCCTTCACATTGTCTCCTGCCTTTTCATTCACTCCTATCACTCTTACATTGTTCTTCTTTGCATCATCTTTTAGCCTTTGTAGTGATTTTTCATATTCTCTAGCTATTTTTAAGAGGTCTTTCTTTTAATTGTCACTAATTGCTGACCTGTCTTCTAGGTCTGAGATTCTATCTTTGCTCTCATTCAGTCAGCTGCGTATACTTTCCAGCGAGTTTTTTCTTTCTTGGATATCTGTTTGGATCTGCTTCGTGGGTTCCAATTTTTTGCTAAGTTGAATGTTCAAGTTATCCATTGTTTTTCTAAGCTTCTCTGTTTTTTTATCTGTGTCTACCCTGAACTCACTAAGCAAATCTTTCATTATGATTGTCATCTCTTTTTTGACAATTATTTCTAGTCTGATGTTGTCTATAGCTGCGCCTATCTGTTTTTCAGCTTCTGCTACTATCATATCTGAAAGTTTGCTTGGGTGTCTTTGATATCCTCTATGTCATTGTCCTCTGTATTTGTTCTGGGTGATATGGGGGTCTGGAGTTGTGTTTTGCTTCTGTGTCTTGTCCTTTTCTTTGTATATGTATGTAATTTACCCCTCTTAGCTTGTTCTCTGTGTTGGTTTTATATTTTCTTTGTGGGAGGTTACATTAAGATAGGAAATAGTGTTCTCCCGGGGAATGTGTGTTTTTACGGTTTCTTCTGGGTACATGTATTTCTTGGCTGTTAGGACCTTTATGTCTCCAGGGTTATCTTCACTGAGAAGGTCATGGTTGGCTCTACTTGGTATTGGTGGGCTTGGAAAAGGGGAAGGATAAAGAAAGTAACAAAGAAAAGCTAAAAAAGAAAAAAAAAGGGGATGAGGGATGAGCAGAAGATAGTATCACCAGTGTCAGGTCCTAGATTTTATTCACGTTGATTTAGACCCTGCCAGTGCGTGGGCAGGCAGTGTGGGTCCACAGTGGAGTCACTTGGGCCGGGCGGCATGGCCTGTGGGAGCTGGCGAAGCAGTCCCTCACCTGTTCAGAGGTACTCTCCGGATCAGGTGACCCGCCCTCCTGTTTCTGGGATGCCCAGTGGGGGCTAGGCACACCCCTGCCTCTGGCAGTAGCATTTTTGTGGGTCTAGTTATAAGATCTTTTTGCTACCAAAAAGTAATATCTAAATTAATAACATTGAAAATTAATGTTCCTTTATAAACCTACCTTAAGTAAAATAGTTTGGTATTTTCAGAACTTTTTTGTATTATTAGATTGTATTAATTAATTAGGTTATTGTTTTGGGGCATGCTTTATAGTTACTTGTAGACACATTTTTCTATAAGTACATGCATTTTTATCATTCTGCTTAATTACTGCAATTCATAGAGAATGTGTCATAAATTTATTACTTGCCCCTGTTTTCTATTTAAGAATCCTAGCTTATATGTACATGTATGACATTCTGCTTTAGTTATTTCAGTTTGATAAATTTTTTGTCTGAAATTTTTAGGTTAAATGATATGTGCACATTTTTATGATGTTAATTATACACAAATGACACCGCAAATGTATAATTATTACTAAGAACATTCAATTTAAAAAAACTTCACTCTGATTTTTTTAAATGTCATGTTCTGTATCTTGATTCTTAGTGAAGTCAGTATTTTTGTTGATTTTATATTTTTATATTTTATAAATTACATTACTTGGTTAAAAAAATCAGTATGGGTGTTAAACTTGCCCTAATCCTTGTTACGCCATTTATTGGCCATTTATTCTTACCAAGTTATTTTATGTATTTATCTGTAGTTCAAGAGCAAGGTAACATTTTAGTTCTGTGCTATATTATTGATCCTATCACAAATTATCTAATTTGCATTTGGCATATTTAGTGAAGTGTAGCATATCAGATTTTCTCTGGTTCCTTTAAAATGTTAGGGTGTAGACGTGTATAGGGAAAAGGTATATTTGGGCCTATGTAACAAGTTGATGCTAGCTCAGGTTCATCTGCTGCAATGTAAGTTCTTGAGGACAGAGAAGTCTTGACAGCCTGACTGTGGGTAGGTCCTTTTCAGTAAATGTTGAACAGTTGGGGAGAATACATTTTAGATAATAGCAGGATGCAGTGAAGGCTTCCCTTTAATAATGAATCTGGTCCTCTGATGAAGCAGTGGAAAGTTGGATAAGGTCACAAGTCTAATGTCATAGGTATTTGGAGGTAGGAAGAAGACCAGCTGTTTTCTTCCATCTTTGAACTTTTAACTGAGGATCCTTTAATGAGCTAGGATGTTAACCCTAAGACCTAAAAAGATAATGAGGAAAACACTAAGTGAGAAATGTATGATTTACAATAATTTGAGAAGCCATCAGAAAAATAATCTAATTTACTTTTTTGTCTCTGGAATGTAGAACTCTAGATATGAGTTAATTGTGTAGTACTTGAGAGCTCATTATTTATATTTCTCTAGACTGGACACCTTTTCAGTTTGTCCATTTTTAACACTGTCAGATGTATTTTTGTAGTGTGTCTCTTTTCTTTTTCTTTTTTCCTTTTTTCTTTTTTTTTTTTTTGGTACTGGGGATCGAATTCAGGGCCTTGTGCTTGCTAGGCAAGTGCTCTAACCACTGAGCTAAATCCCCGCTCTCTTTTTCTTTTTACATAGTAATTGTCCTTATGTTTCAAAAAAAAAGTAGAAACCTTTATATAATGAAATTTTTCTTACTAATCCATGTTTTCTTTTTACTGAGGTTTCCTCTTGCCTCTCATTAGTAATAACTGTGTTGAGTTTTATGTATTCTTCCAGTGTGTTGACAAATATAAATTATTCTCTGCTCTCCCTGGCTCCAACCTTGGACAATAAAGTAGCATATTATAATGCTGTGCCTCACATGACTGTTTTCCCATAACTGACGATAGAAAACTTTGTTATTTTTTAACAGATCCGTAGAATTCCTTGTGTCGATGTGCCCTAATTTATTCAAGTGGTGCTACATTGATGATATTTGGATTATTTCTTAGTTTTTGGTTTCACAGATAATTTTCTGTGTGAATAATCTTATATGTATACAGTTGACACAAATTTAAGTTCTTTTTGGATAAATTCTAAAGCAGTTAAATTGCTAGACTAAAGGTATATGCATTTGTGAGAAAAATATTTTTTGTTTTCCCTAATAAAACAGGCCCATATTTTGAAAGAATGAATTTGTGCTCATTGGAAAGTATTTATTTATGACATTGGATTTCAAGCTTCTTTAATTAGAGCTTACATAAAACAATTGTTTTTTGTTATAATCAATATACTCAAACATCATTAATAGAAAATTTCTATTAA
The DNA here is from genome assembly GCA_004026905.1 of Hystrix cristata. NCBI lineage: Eukaryota > Metazoa > Chordata > Mammalia > Rodentia > Hystricidae > Hystrix > Hystrix cristata. Next base: position 6,922 of record PVJO010033546.1, read on the forward strand.
ATCATACTTTATTGAATGTAATGCATTGCAGTATTTTCTTTTGTTTTCTATGCATTTTTAAAAAGTACTGGTCATAACTACTGATTTCATAGCTCACAGTAAGGTATAACCTCTTTTATGAAATACATTTACTGATCAAGAGCTTAGTTGACCAGCTCAGTTATGTATGGAAGGAGAGGCAATCCTGAATTGGATTATATGGTCTCCCCAGAATATCCTGTACTTCTCCAGCACCTGAAACAAATAAACCTACTTTCACTAAGTTTTAGAAAGTCTTTCAGAAATATTTTGTTACCTTTAGACCTGGAAGGTTATGGTATTTTAAAATAACAGCATAGGTTGGTATAATGTGTATGTAGAGCTTAAAAACCTACATATATAAATTTAGACTTGGATTAGGTAAAAGCAGTCAAGCAATTTCTGAGGATAAACAGAAAAGATGGAATACTAAATATTTCTTTGTATAGTTTGTATGTATTGTTAGTAATGTGGGAAACTCTATAATAAGTGATTATCTCTGTGGTTTCTCATGTTATCCTAGTGTCAGGAAGATTTTTATTTCTATTATTTAGTTTACTAGCATATACATGTGTGTAGTACATAGTGTTTACATTCCTTATGGGAAATTGGTACATTAACACATCTTAATTCCTTTTTTCATCTCCTTTCCCTTCCATCCCTCCTCCTTCCACCCATCCATCTCTTTTCTTCCCTTCCTTTTTTTCTTTTTTTGGTATATGTTTGCAGTAAATCATGTTCACATTGCTTGTGTGGAGTTACTACATGTACGTAACACATCCCAGTTCCTTTTTTTTTCCATCCCTATCTTCCCTCCTTCTGTGCATTTCTCTTGATTCCTTTCCCCTCTGAGAATGCTCTATCTCCCTGCTGCCTGTTATCTGTCTTTGGTTTTCACTTTGGGTTTCTCATATAAGAGAGTGCGATATTTAAGCTTGTATGTCTGATTTATGTATGTTCTCAAAGTGCATCCATTTTTCTACAAAATGTAAAAGGTGCGTTCAGAAGCAATATCTGTTTGTTTGGTTAATTCCTAGAACAAATTGTAGCAAAAGCCAATACCAGTTAAGTTTGCATATCATTGGAAATCACAGTGATTGACCATAGAAAAAGACAGCTGGACTAACATTTATGATGTCTGTTGGAATATTTATGGAGCTACATACATAACGTGAACATAAAAATTTGGATCAAGCTCCTGTCTAGACAGTCATTGTGCATAACATGGATTCTCTTAAGTATTATTTATAAAAATTCATCAACAGTGAAGCTCATAGATGATGGTTATAATTTAATAAACATGGTTTAAACTAAAGCAAGCATAAAAATTTATTGAATATTGCCTTGTACATTGTGCTCTGCTAAGAAATAGGGAGACAAAGATAAAAACTATCTAATGCCAAACCCATAGTAGTTGCATGTTCTAGAGGAAAATAACTCCTTATACTTACTATTTAGTTCTGCAAAAGATAAAAGAAATTGTATTTGATTGTATTTAAGAATAAGTATAAGAAAAAAAAGAAAAGATATAAGAAGTATTTGTCACTTTTTAATACAGATGAATAATGATGCTTAGCTTGAGACTTGTGTAATATGTAGTGGTTATTTTCACTTCTTCTGTCTTGGATTAGAATATACAGATTAGGATAAGTAATTTGGTCAATCTTGAAGAAAATATTAATTTCACTGTTAATGCATTAGACAAATAATTACTTGTTTGTTTTTCTTTTTTAGTTTGTTGGTTTCTATATTTTTTGAGGATAACTATAGAGAAGAATATGAAAAACTAATGTACAATTTCTTTGCCAAAGTATTCTGAGATTGGAAGTTTTTAATCTGAATTCTATGACTTCCAGATTATGGTAGTCTTTCACACCATGCTGGATGTCCTGTGCCACATGCATAAAAAGAATTTAACAAGATCAGAATAAGAAAATACATTTCATTAGATTAGGATACATTGTCAAGGGGAATAGCAGGCAAGTTTTCAAGAAAGGAATTGGAGAGACAGTGTTGAGAGATTGGGGTTTTTATAGGGGTTTGAGGATCTAGGGAAAAGATCTAGGAAGCAAATGTACTGGTATCTTAAAAATGTTTTTTCTGGGTTCTCTGATTCTTGCTAATCTTTTAGGACCCTTGTATATCTAAAGTTGGAAATTGGCAAAGTCATTTACTTGTTCTCACAGAAGCCTCTTAAATTTTAGATAAGGATATCTATACACATTGTCTCTGAGGAAGGATGAGTCAAGGCTCATTGGAAGGGATGAATAGGTCTTAGTTTATGTTTGTATTGGGCTGTTTCCAGTCAGCAGTAGTACAATGCCTCATGATTACATAGTACATGCTGGGCAGGATTGTGTCAGGAAATTTTGTTGCTTAGAGTTGCAACCACTTGTCATCACAATTCAGACCATAATAAAGATTTTGGATGTTATCATACAGGCCTTTACTGCAGTATAATCTGCTGTGTTACTCATGTAAAAACATACAAGTTAGGTGCTCTCTAGAGCTGCAACTTAATGTAGTATATACCTTGGTCACTTGTGGCTATTGAGCAACTGAAATACGGCTAGTCTGTATTATTGTCTAGACTACATTAATATATCAGACTTACTACATAAAAAGGATTGTGAGGTAACCAATTAATTTTTCATATATTTAAATGATAATATTTTAGATATATTGGGTTAAGTAAAATGTTTTAAAATTAATTTCATTTGTTTTTTTATGATTTATAATGTTTCCACTAGAAAATTTATACTTATGGTTTGCATTGTAGTTCCCCCTTTTTGTTTTGCATTCTAATTTTTTTTAATTTTTAGTGGTACATTTTAGATATACATAATGGTAACTTCCATCGTAGGGAATTTGTACCTGTACATGATGTAATTTGCTGCTGCTTTTTTTCCTATTCCCATCCCCTCCCTTCAATCCCTCTTCCCCTCCTTATTTCCAAAGCTTTGTTTCCATTTTTTTCTTCTTCTGTTCTTTTTTTTTCTTGTCCCTCCCTTCCTTTTTCCCCTCCCCACTCCCTCGTTACTTTTCTCATTTGAACAATTTCTTCCCTTTTCCCAATGTAATACATTTTAGTCCTTATTTACACTTTCAGTCTCCGTTGGGCAGTGGTGATAATAACCAGGGGTGTTCAACTTGTCGGATTACTTTGTTATTACATATTCTGTATTATTAAGATTTCTCTGACTAGGATGTCTGATACTCTGTCTTTTATTATTTGTAGTAGAGTGTTTTTCTGAAACCACTACTGAGAGATCACTTGAATTTCTGGAGGACAAGAATTAGAGCAAGAAATGTGGTCTACTCCTGTGAAATGTGAAGCAGTCTGTTACCTGGATGTTTTTCGAGCAATAATGGGCCAAGACAGAAGTAAAGGGGGCGGAATCCACAATAACAATAGGGGAGGGAGCATTTGCAAAGGGAATTCCACATAGGGAAAGTTTCCTTTGCTTATAAATGTATTCCTTTCTGGTTTTTAATGTGAAGTTTTTAAGTATGGTTGCCACGTAGTAGGTCTAATTTTTTGTTGATTCTCTTTTTTTTCTTGGTAGGGTTTTGTTTGAATGTGGCATTGAACTCAGGGTAACTGATTTATATCCTCAGTATCCCTAGCAGAGTATTTTTCACCTAATGTATATGTGATTTTTTTTTTTCCCTTGTGGTTGTATTTTCTTCTTGGGTATTTTGATGAGTTCATAGTACTACAGTGAATATGTCATAATTTATGTAATTGTTCCTATAATTTAAGAAATCATGGTAATTAGGAAAATTGAAAGCTTGGGTACATGTCTTGCAGTCTTGATTTTTTTTTCATATTGACCTCTCAAAAGTAAATACACAATTATTATATATTTATGTTAAAATTTTAAAATGATCCTTTCACTTAAGTAATCATGAATTTTTGAAGTAAAATAATCAGAATACATTATCTCTCAGTTCAGTTGCATCCTTGTGGAATAAACAGTCCTTAAATAAGTGAGCTCCGTGACATTGAATTGGAAGTGATTTATTCCACAAACAAGACTTTGATTTTATTGGAAAACTGAAGTTTTCATTCAGTTTCCAGCTATAGTTATAAAATTAGATTTAAAAAATTTTTTAAATCCACATTGCTTTCAAGAATGAAATTTATACAGGGCTTATTAAGTTATGTTCGACCATAAAGGTACTCTTTAAAATTTAGATGATTGAAGTTTAGTTTTGTGACTACTTACGACTTTTAGATTCTTAGCTAGAGTACTACATTAAGAAATCTATTAATCATAAGTGCAGTTGTGTGAAGGGTAATAACAAAAAAGACTTCTGAAAACCAAAAGTGGAGGTCAAAATTCTTATATAAAAAGTTTATACACTTTCTTCCTAGAAGAATTATCTGGTACCTATCTGTTAACTTATTTTAGACAGATTTTAGAAAGTCTACTAGACTTTAACCCTTGGACTTTTGGATCTGTTACTGTGCATAATTTTGGAAAGATTACTGTACCTTTCTGAAAAAGTTTTTAAAAAAATGCTTCAGGGGCTGGGGATTTAGCTCAGTGGTTAGAGTGCTTGCCTTATAAGCACGAGGCCCCGAGTTCGATCCCCAGCACCAAAAAAAACAAAACAAAACAAAAAAAAATGCTTCATTTTTCCATTGACCTCCAAAGTCAGATGTAATTGCCTGTTTCAGATTTCTAATTTGATGTATAATAGGCACTCGGAGTGTTTATTTGTCTCTTTCAGTTCTATCCTCTTAATCTTTCTCTTATCAGTAAAACTTCCATCTATGTACTCAAGAAAAAAATATTTGATTTATTCATTTTTCTACCTTCTTAACTTTTAAATTAAATCCTATGATGTGCCTCAAAGATGCAAGCTATATTCTCCTTCTACTGATGTCACTCTAATATAAATCACCATCATCCTTCACCTGTACTGCCACCATAGTTTTCTGTCACTTACCAGGCTGTCTTCTTCATACTAGCCAAATAAAGCTTTAAAAATATGAATCATATTGT
>PVJO010033547.1:0-11937 GCA_004026905.1 Hystrix cristata
TCCGGCTGCCGGCAGCTGAGCCGGCTCGGAACCGCCCGGCCCCGCCCCGGGCCCGCCCCGGGCCCGCCCCCACGCGCGACCCCGTCCGGCCGGAGGAGGGAGCCCTCGGCCCCTCGGCCTGCACCCGCCCGCCGACGCGGCCCGCGCTTGCTGAGTCGCGCTGTGCGCCTCCTTTCGCTGCGATGCACTTTTACTTTTTTTTTTTTTGGTGCTGGGGATCGAGCTCAGGGCCTTGTACTTCCAAGGTAAGTACTTTAACCACTGAGCTAAATCCCCAGCCCTGCGATGCACTTTTAACTTCCAAGCTCGCCACGTTCGTGGGTCGCAGCCTCCTTGCGTGTTTCCCACTCCGTGTTCCTAGCTGGAGCAGGGGAGCTGGGAGGTCAAGGTGCTCAGTTAGCCTTCTTGCCACAGAAGGGCTCCAGGTTTCAAACCCTTTGGTCTATTTTCCCTTTTTGCAAATTATGTCATGTCCTTGATTTAAAAAAAAAACTTTTTAAATTTCTTCTGATTTTTTTCCCTATGAAAAAATTCATAACACTTTGCAGATCTCACATTTTCACGGAAGAATCATACAAGATAATACGTTTCTTATTACTGCAAGTCTTATCGTCCACGCTCTCATTTTCTCTCTTTATTTGGTAGGGAGATAATTCTATGTCGGTTGTGCAAATCAGTTTGACAACCTCTAACGATTCTAGTTTTTCCAAGCACACGTCCTTTAGCAATGAGTAAAATCTAATGATAATACTCAGCCAATATTTATAACATCGTGAAACGCAGAGCGGAATGGTGGAGTCCAGGCTTTTGACACGAAGGTCGAGTGCTCAGTGAGCTGGTACCACCTTGCTAATTTTAAATGCAGACATCCTTCAGTATTACAGCATTAAGGTACTAACTAATAATTGAAGAAGTGACTCAGTTAATTAAGTAGTAAGTAACAGAGTGGCAATCATTTAGGTATTAAATGCAGAGCGCTAAGAGTTGCTCCCCTGAAATAACTCCTTGTCCACACGTATGTATTAGATGCTGCCTTCTAAAGTATCCCAGAGTGCACTTACACAGGCGATCTCCTGTGTGTCTTCACACATCTGGAAGACGGGCACACGGTGACCTTTCTGTGGGGGATGAATAAGTGATTTCCAGGGGGTTCCGGTCCCAATATTAGCATACAGGCCAGAGCCCACCGATTTGTAACCCACGCCGTTTGTACAGCACCCCTCAAGGAAGATGAGACCTCAGAGGTGGAAAGTCTCCCTGGAACCTGAGTTCCTAGAAATCCGGCCTGGGTGTCAGACCTTGTCTTTAAACTGCAGACGGGGAGCTTGTGTTTGTGATTTCAAGGGCAGCTGGTGGTCAGCACTCCGGGGAATGAAGAAGAAACATCAAAAGTTACAGTGCAATTCATCACTGCTCAGTGTTAAGCACAAAGACTTCCGTGAAAGAATGCCACAAGGCTTTGGATAAAATGGAGTGATAAAAACAGAAGAATTCTGTCTTTTAAAACCTTGCAGTGCAAATTTGTCCATTTGTTAGCATTCTTGGAAAATATTACCCCCAAGAGCAGGCGTGGTAGGGCACGCCTGTAATCTCAGTACTTGGGAAGCCAAGGCAGGAGGATCACCAAGAGTTCGAAGCCAGCCTGGGGTACACAGTAAATCCAAGGCTGGCCTGAACTACATACAGAGACTCTGTCTCAAAAAAAAAAAAAAAAAATTACCCCCAACACCAAGAAAGTGGGATGAACTGTTGGGTGAAAAACAAGCCTAAGAAGAATGCTTGTTTCCTGAGAATGCAGAAAGGGAGCGAATGCAAGCAGACTGAGAATGATCTGCTCGCCTGGACTCTGGCCCTGACTCCTCTCTACCAGCTCAGACTGTGCAGCTCTGCCCTGCAGCCTCCATGCCTAGGTGTGGGTCAGTCCTGGAAGACAGAGAAGTGATGGGTGGAAGGAATGTGGCTGACTCCGAAGAAGAGCCACCTTGCTGCCCAGACTGCATTATAGCAGAAAGAAATAAAATACTATGCCACTGAAGCCACTGTGTTGCACAGTCCTCTCCAAGGGCCACCCGGGCTCACTCTACCACCTGAATAACCAGCTTCGCCCGACTGCAGTCAGCAACAGCTAATCATCGTGGCCTTCCGCAGGTGAACCATTTTAAAATTAAAAATAGAACTGTATTAAGCCTAATTAATGAAGTCTCTACCCCCACACAATTCCTTTTGAAAAGAAAAGAAAACTTCCTCTCAAAGCTGAATCTTACCCTAAGTGGGTCCCAAACCTGAGTGGAATGCTTTGCTCTAACTCGTTCTGAAATTTTTCACTTTGAATTAGTTTTGAGTTATATATTCTATACTCATTTCGATATTCCTCACAAGATTTTCTGGACATCCATGACCTTTCCTTGCCTGGCACATTCTGTCCAGTACCTGCCTCCCTTCCGAACTGCGCTGCTTCTGTTTCTCCGTGAGAGCAGCGTGACCACCGCGGCGTCACCTGCCTGACCTAGTGGGCACCTCTCACCGTTCCCATCCAACCTTTGCTTTTGACAGCCTTCTTCCGAGAATGCTCCCTCAGGAAGCTCCTCAGCTCTCACTGCAGTGCCCACCTGCGGGAAGGTCTGCTCACACCCCGCGTCCTCTGTGCATTGTCTTTCCAGGGTGTGGGCCTACCAGAAGAACCACACCCCCCAGCCCCCAGCCTCTGTGACCCGGCGGGTGGTCATCACCAGGACGTGGGTCCAGGCTGGTGGCTGAGCCTTCCCGACATCTCGCCTTTTCATCCCTTCCTTATACCCCTGTGCTCTGAGGCTTTTGTGTTTCTTTAACTACTTTCAGTTGGGTTTATGTCATTTGAAACTGGGTCCTAATGCGTCTTTAAAAAATATATTAATATACTTCTCTTTCCTTAACAGGCACGGAGCAGTCAGATAGCATCTTCTTTCTGTTGTTTAATGGTTTCTTAAGGGATGTAGGGTATTTTACAATTACACATCTGAGTTTCCAGGGTATAAGGTAAATATATATGTATGTGTACACACACACACACACACACACACACACACACACACATTTAAATCGACTTCAACAAGGATCCCACACAAGGAAAAGCAATGGTTAAAAAATGCAAGACTCTTTCAATTCCTTTTTTTTTCCTGTACCCTTTCTCGCCCTTTCCTCTCCCTCCCTCCATCTCCTGTTCCCTTTTCCATTTGAAAAAGACTTCTTTACTTCCTATTACCTGTCTTTTATTTTGCTCTTATTTATAATTTTGGGTTTCCCAAGATTAATCATTATGTACTGCAACATACTAATAAAAAAAGAAATTTAATGCAGGAATCACACTACCTGGGACAAATACCAGCTCCCACATTTACTCAACTGGGTGATCTTTGCAAAATTATTTAACTTTCTTGACCTCAGTTTCCTTGTCTATAACAGGGAGATAAATACAAGTCCACATCAAAAAATAAGAAGCAAATGACTTAACAGACTAGGAGCTTTTAGCATAGTGCCCAGTACTGAGCAAGCATTCAGTAATTAGTTCCTTCTCTTGTCATCCATGATTAGGAAGCAAAAATTCACAGCTCCTGTGGGACTATAATGTGGGGCCCTGATGCCTAGGGGCAGATTTGATCGCTAGCTGTTCTAAAAGCAGCTGGATGCCGGCAAAAATACAGACTCTTCTCTGCCTCCTTGTTTATCTGGGAGAAGCCAGCTGGGAGACCCAGGAGAGTGGAAGTCGGGAAAGAACATCTCCCTCAAAGCCAAGTGGCAAGCGGCTATAGCAGAAACTCAAAAAGGTTAATTTTTTTTCCTTTTTAACAGGGAATTGGTCATTGAGGGACCTGGTGAGTATATTTTCTTTTATAGAGGAAGAGGAAGCCAAATCGGAGGGGGCCAGAAGACAGCTGTCGGTGGGGACACGTAAACAGCATTTGTCCCCTGGACGCAGCAGGACGTCCCTGCCTGCTGGGTGTCTGGAGCAATAAAATCCCGCAGCAGGAAAGTTGGGCAAGGGGCTCAACGGTAGTAGCAACACACGAGGGATTCACAGCCAGCGCTGAGGGGGCTGCTTGTCATTGAGCGTCCTGGCATCGTTTTCTTTTCACTTTTGTTCTTCTTTGTTACTAGGATGTATTTGTGATACATAACAATTATATTCATCTTGAGGAGCCGGTACATACACGTATCACATCTCCATCATTTTACTCGCCTCCTCCCCCGCCCCAACCTCTCCCGCCTTCCCCAGACCCCCTTCCCAGCTCCATGTAGTCTACCTCCCTTTTTCCTACAATATGTCTTTTAATATGCTTTTAAGGGTTTTTTTTTATATATTTTGGATTTCTCATACTACAGAAGCCATGTGATTTTTAACCACCTTCATCTGATTTTTTTTCACTTAGTATTAGTGTCTCAAGATTCATCCATTATCTACAGATTACTCAAATCTATCCTTCTTTATGGCTGAGTAGTACTCCATTGGCGCACACACACCCCCACACATTTTTCTTTTTTTATTTATTTTTGTACCAAGAACATGTATTGGTACATTGTATACATAATGATCACATTCATCGTGGTTATTTTGTACTTGTACATGATACAGCTTGGTTTCCCCCCCTTCCCCATCCATATATATAGAGATAGACAGATAGAGATATATATAGATACATATCTCTCTCACATTTTCTTTTCTTTTTTTTTTAGTGCTGGGGAATCGAAGTCCGGGCCTTGTGCTTGCTGGGTAAGCACTCTACCACCTGAACTAAATCCCCAGCCTCTGGTATCGTTTTCATCAGCTGCATGTTTGGAGATGTTTGTCAGCCTTTCCTGGGGCTTCCTTCTACTTTTCGTTACCATCTCTAGCTATTCCTGGTAGAGGCAAACATCCTGGAATATTCTATACTGTTGGTTCTCTGCGAGCCGCTTTTCTTCACTTTTGATTGAAACTTGGAGTCGAATAACTTAGAACCCTGGCATTGGTCTGGTGGCAAACAACATTCGAATGTTGGGAGGAAAACATCAGTAGTAGGAAATAGGATTTGTTTCCTGAATAGATAGCATTCTCTATCGAGAGATTTTTGCAGGACTCAGGAAGTATGTAATCCCCAGGAGCAACAATACAGTAAAGTTTGGAAGACTGAGAGTCAAATTGTGCCCCTAAAATTTGTTAGCTTTCTGACTTTTACACAGGCCAGTGACTTCTCTGGGCCTCTTGTGTCAGATTTGAATAATGACACCTCTTTCTAGTAGTAGTAACTACTGTCCTATCTGTAATGCCACTGATAATAATAATAGTTGTTGGGTACTGAATCTTCAAATTGCAGTACTTTGCATCTATTGTCACACTTAACTCTGCATAAGTCTCTAACTCCAACCGTCCCAGCTAGAGATCCCGGTGGCCAAATGTGACTGGAAAACATGGTGGCATCTCAGCTTCCCTCCTGCTCATTGGTGTGACAAGGGCCGTTAGAATTTCTGCGGACCTGCTCTAGCCTGTTTCCTCCCCATGTTGCCCCTGCTTCCTTCCTCCTCCTTGGAATTCCTCACCATCCCTCAATAGCAACTCCCCCAGAGACCCTTCTGGTTCTCCCAGGACAATCACAGACTACTTGCTCCTTTGCACCACCAGGGTACTTTGTAATATTGTCTCTGTTGCAAGGGTCCTGTTGATTTTCTTAACATGATTTTCCCATTATACAAAGAACTCTTGCTCCTTCTCATTCATTTGCCCTTAACACTTCCTATCGTGTCTGAAACTTGCCAAGCGCCTCTGGACTGGGACCATATGCTGCTGGTTGCAGGTGTGTGTTTGCTGTGTGCCCAACTGTGCCAAGCGTGAAACCTAAACAATCTCCAAGTGCTCTGGTAGTCCAGAGGCTACAGAGAGCGAGTAATGTGACCTACAAAGTATAAATAGTTCCAAGTTACGAAGGGCCAAAGCTGACTCTGGCCTGTTGTACAAAGACAAGTCAGTTGGAAAGATACCAGTGTGGCAGGGCACGCAGGGTCCATCAAATCCACAGGCACCTGGAGGACAGAGCTTGGAAGACACCCAGACACAAGAGAGTTACAGATGTTAGGCAGCAGAATCCACGGCCAAGGTCACCTGGCAGACGGGTCTGCCGACCTCTGGATGTCCCCGCGTCTTTGTTTCTCTAGCTCAGGGTTCAGAGCCTGGGGATCAGTTACCATCGACTGGTTGACACTGGGGGCCTAAAGCATTGACCCCCTTCTTTTTGATAAGAGAAAATGGGAGCAAGAAAGTAGGAAGTGGGGTCTCGCACAGTGGGAATCCTCCCCAAAGGGAGGGCAGGGCATTAAGAGGAGGAGGAGGATGCCGGACAAAACCAAAAGAGCAAATCTCCCCCCGAGGTGGCCAGGAAAAGCTTCGCAAAGGACCGAGACTCTCATGTCACTGCAGGATGAGCACAGTCGGTCCTCTCTGAGCTCATCTCAGCGGAGCAGATTCAAGCTACCATGGATGGGAAATGCCACCTCCCTGGGTACATGTGCCATCCGGTGGGGTTGCATTGTCCCTGAATATGTGCGGCCTGTTTTTTCTTATCGTGGTTCCGCAGATGTGTGTGACAATGGTATCCGTGGCGTTTACACTGTGCTTGGTACGTAAGAAACCCGGAGACGATTGGAAGTGTGTGGGAGGATGGACGTAGGTTATATGGAAATGCGACACTCGGGTTTGAGTCCACAGGTGACAACAGGGCTCCTGGAGCAGTCTCCCATAGACAGCGAGGAGCCACCGTCATTTGGAAACAAAATATAAAAGGCTGTGGTGAACGGCAGAGGCGGGGAGACAGAGACCCATCGGAAGTCAGGATGGGGCACAGCCGTAGTCAGGCTGTCTGGGCACAGTGGAGCTGGCGTCCTCTGTCACCTCTTCCTGGAAGCCATGGCGTTTCTCGGTTTCTCCTCTTCCCTGCGGTTTGGGCTTGGGTGAGACCAGACACCCCAGCAGCAACCAGAAGGGACAGGTGATGGAAGTAGAGTAGTGTGTGTGTGGGGGGGGGGAGGACTTTACTAACTGTGGGTTGAGTTTTGGTCTATGAGAATGAGAAGCTGAGGTGCTCACCCAGGAAACCCCATTTCTCCCTACTGTGCACTACTGGAAAACCCTGGCAGCCGCAGATCAGCCCCCGCCTAGAGGCATCTGCCTGGCCCTGGCGGCTTCTCAGCACCCGCTGCAGGCTTCCCAACGCAGTGCCAGGGCTCTAGGCTGCCTCCTGTCTCTCCCTCCTCCCTCCTCAACTTCTTTGTTGCACAGATTTGCACTTCTCAAATAAAGCACTCACTTTTTTTTTCTTTTGGTGCTGGGGATCGAGCTCAGGGCCTTGTGCTAGGGCAAATGCTCTAACCATTGGGGTAAGTCCCCAGCCCAAGCACCCACATTTTAATCATCACCCTGGGATCTGTTTATGGAGACGCTGGACTAAGAGACATCCTTGAACGGAGCGAGGAGTAAGAAGCAGGCTTGGAGACAACAGTGATGTTACCGTTGTGTTGGCAGAAGACATCAGGGTGAGGAGTTTGAACTCGGAGCACAAGCAGAGTGAAATTATTATGAAATCTTAAGCAGAGACACAGGAGAAAATCTTTTCTTACCCACAGGAAAAATCTACCAGCAGTGAGTGGAATGGAACCAAGAGAAATCAAAGGCGGGTGATTCTTCCAGTAACACGATCAAGAAGAGGGAGGAAGGCTCAGACCACGGGGCCGCGGGACAGAGAAGGGAGAACGGAGATCGCAAAGGAAGAAACCCGCCCTGGTCACAAAGTGGAAGCAGATGAGAAAGGAGAGTGGGTCTAACACTCTCTTCCCAAGAATGAAAACACTGAGACAGGAAGGTGTGCCAGTGGGAGGGGAAGCGGAAAGCGGCTTGATTGTTGTGATTTGATGACACTGGGTCAGCCTGGGAAGAGCTGCCGCGGGAAATTCAAGACAGATGGCCACTGAGGGCCCAGCTAGGAAAAGCGCAGGCTGCTTTGCAGGATGGCGAAGCCCTGTTGCTCACACGTCCAGGCCTGGGGGCTGCCGGAAGGCAAGGCGAGGCGGGGGTCGTCAGTGGGCAGGGGCTTCCGAGCAGGGGCGTTGGGGTCCGAGCCAGGGCAGGGAGAGCTGGAGTGGGGCGTCTGGGGAAGGAGAAGGACAGAGGCAGAAAGACTGGCCGCAAAGTCACCAAGAGCATGAGCAGTGCTCGGCGCCCTCTCCCGCGATGTGTGTCACGGCATCAGCCACTGAATCCTCACGGCGAGGATTATTCCTCGAACATTATTCCACGAACATTATTCCTCGTTTCCAGGCAAAGTAAAACAAGAGAGGCTTGGAGAAGCTGAGCACCGTGCTCCAGGTTGTACGGCTAGGAAATGCAGTGTCCAGGTCTGTTTTCTGCTGTCGTAACACACAACACATCTTCCTTTGCTGTGTCCCAGATGGAGTCTATAAAAGCAGAAGTTTCCTCTGGCTCATGGTTCTGGAGGATGCAAGTCCAACAGCAAAGTGCTGGCTAGTGAGGTGGAAAGCAGAAGGGCGGGAAGGTGCACTCAGAGAACACAAAACAGCGGGCATCCTTGGTTTATGACAGTCCACCCTGCAAGAACAAACCCAGTGCCGCAGGGCGAGCATCAACCAGCGTCGCCACTTCAAGCGCTTCCTCTCAGCACCGACAGAGCAGTCAAATTTCTGCGTGAGTTTCAGGAGGGAAAGACCACGTTCAAACCACAGCAGCTATTTTTAGTTTTTGCAATGTCACAAACTACCCTCAAACTCAATGGCTCAGAGTAACAGCCATCTACTTTCACCCAGGCGATGCTGTGTGTCGGGGTGGGATGGCTGCTGCTCTTCCTGCAGCCTTCTGGGTCTGTGGTCCACTCCAGGCTGAGGATCAAGTGACGCCGGGGCCACCACTGGAGCACGGGGACCTGAGACACAGGAGCCACCACAGGCAAAGGGACCTAAGAGACTGAGCAGCAGAAACTGCATCATTAGAATTAAGCCAAAAATAAATACACGGAATGGGGTCGAAAGCTCATAATAATGACAATAACTGTTAGAGCTACAGCTACCGAGCACCCGCCAAGGCCAGATCTGACCTAAGGGCCCTTGTGCGTTCACATTGAATCCCACAGCCATGAAATCCCTAAGTACCGCAGCACGATCACAGTGAAACCAGGCGGGGGGGTGTCAGGGGAGAAACTGGGAACAAAGGGGTGAGGTCACCATTTCATTAATATAAAGCAAACAATTCTATAGGTAAAGAGGCAGGAACCATGAGGCCGAGATGCCAAAGGTCTTCAACCTAGGTGGCAAAGTCTGTAAGTATAATGACAGATAATAAGATACAAAATAAAAAAGGAATACAAATCAAGTCCCTAAAGGTCCAGCGAAATATTGGATGTGAAAAATTATGCAATACTGTGAAGCAGCAGAATTACAGACACCCATGGGCCAGGGTGTCTCTTCAGGGTATGCTAGGTTATATTACAGAGGCAAATAGCTCCTGAAACAGCAGCCGAAAAGTTCCCAGTATCTTTCTTGATGGCTGTAGGTGAGCGGCAGGCTCTGTTTATCCCTGTTGCCCCAGATCTGGGCTGCTGGAGGCTGCTAGTCAACATGTGCTGCTATGATTACTGAAGCCGGAAAGGAAAGACGTTATATTCTGGCTCCTGATGCCATTTAGACTGCACCGGACACATCGGGTTGCCTGGCTGTTCTTAAGAAAGCACAAGAGTGGAATGCTACCGCGTGCCTGTGGTGGAGGAGAACCAGACATAGTGGAGGGCAGCAAAGATCACAGAGCCATCACACAGACCATGCTACGACATGGCTGGGAGACACCGTGAGCAAGAACCCAGGTCCAGGGTCCCAGGGGAGCATATTGAGGAGAAAAGACGAGGGAAGGAGGCAGGGACAGGCAAGATTGGGCATCCCGGGGTCCACAGCACCATTGAGATGTTCCCCAACACATCTGGTGCTGATGGAGAGGGTGGTAAAGAGCTGCAAAGCGAGACCCCAGTTGTGCACTCCTGGCGTCCCAGCACTCTGGGAGGCTGAGGCAAGAAGATGGCAAGTTCCATCCCAGCCTGAGCAGCTTAGGGACTTAATGAGACCTTATCTCAAAATTTTTAAAAAAGGAAAAGGGGTACTTGAGGCTGTAGCTCACTGTGAATACCCTGGGCGAATAGCCCAGTGCTGGGGAAAAGGCTGCAAACCGGAATGCTAACTATTAAGGCTGTGTGGGGTTTGTCCTGCCCCCCACATTCTGCCTTAGGCTGGGGAGGGGCCTTCCTTCTGATCCAGGCCATCCCTCTGGTGTTTAGCAATCCACGGTGTGGATAAGAGCTTCTCTGACCAAGCATAAGAGTTTCTCTAAGGGCAAGAAAGGTGTCAGAAGGGTTATCCCTGGGTTTCACCCAGAGTCCAGAGAGAGACCACTTTAAAAAGCAAGTATTCTGCTGTTCACAGGCACCCAAGCTTCGCTCACCACCAGTTCTGTGGCAGGCTGGCTTTTATGCTTCCTACCACCAAGGCCAGAGTGAAAAGTGCTAAGGGCTACATAGTTTTCATCTCTAACAAAAGAAAGCACGGATCTACAGAGACCAACATTGAAGTATAAACAAATTCAAAAATGAATTTGTCGTCTGTGAATCATCAACATAGTGAACCGTAGTTTTCGTTACAGGTTTCCAGAAACCAGTATTGTTTCTTCAGATTCTCATTTTCGGCTTCTTCGCAGCCCAGGACAGAGTGTTGGGTGCTTATTAACTTAGGGAGGGCATCCCTGAACAAAAGAGCTTGAGATAATGAAAACAGGCCTGTTTGTTTTTTGATTACCCACATTCCTAAGGTATTTAGGGCCCAAAGAATCTTGGAGAATGCGCTGATCATTGTTGTATTAGATTATCTGTCTTCAATGGCAGATGTTTTGAGTGAGCCGATACCAGATCTTAGTTCTTACGCCCAAATTCTTCAGCGCTTACCAATAATGCACAGCAAGTGGCGGAAGAGAAGTTTTGCATAGCTCTATAGCTCACCCGTGAAAACCGAAGGTCCAGAAATCCAGCCTAGGCCCACTTTAATGAGAACCACTGTCGTAAGGCAGCCCTCTTAGATTTCAGAGCAGACATTAGAGAAGGAAGCAAAACATATGGGTGGAATGGGGAAAAATAAACATTTCAGGAGCAGAGTAGTGTAATCTTTCCTCTCTGAGAATTGGGCCAAAAATGTCCTCCTTTCCAAGTAGGGAGGGCAAGCTACACAGCCAAGGACTGGAAATAAAATAGCCCATATGGAGGAAAGGGAAAGGAGGTTTAAGGAAGGTCACACACCACATGTGTTGGTCACAACGTCACCACTTAATCTCTTCCCTAAATTGCCGCTAACTGAGCTGGAGGATTTGCTTGGTATGTGGCTTTTCATTCAAGAGCTGTTTCGTGTTAACATTCTGTGCAGTTTGGGTGATCAAGAATGGTCAATAGGTCATTTTTATAGTGAAAAGTGGGACTTTAGCTACAAGAAGATTGTGATCAATTTTAATAAGAGCATTTTTGTCCTTTAAAGCCCATACAGGGATGACTCTGGGCAGAAGGTGCTGATGGGCATAATCCCCCCTTCTTCTTGCTAACAAACCCCTGTTTAATCCAGGCTTTGGGTAGCCTTGCCTCAGAAAAGGTGGGGCTCTCTCCCCTCCAGGGAGTGACTCTCTGTGAATGACCTTTGTCAGGGCAACCCCTTTCTCTTGGCAGAGGATTGGCTTAGTTATAGGCTTCTGGCCCAATTTATTCCCGAATCAACACTACTGAGGTGTATCTGATATACGAGGGCTGATTTAAAAATATTTGGTGTTTGAGAACATACTCCTAAGTGAAATAAATCAGACACTCATCAGTACACACAGAATTGTTTCTGTGATGTGAGAAA
>PVJO010033548.1:0-11924 GCA_004026905.1 Hystrix cristata
ACCCAGGAAGCGTGGGTTCTGCAGGCTCCCATTTGTATTCCAGGCTGGCAGTGGGTTTTCCCAGCTATCCTCCGGGGAACGCGATTCTATTCTCTGCATAAAAGCAAAGATACAATTAAAGCTACGCATCAGAGAATGATCAAAGGAACCAACAACTCCACATTACTATGGAGAGGATGCTTCTGAACAAGGCAGTTTCTGCCAACAGCCTCTTCTTGCTGTGGTTCCAAATGCAGGGAAGCTGCTCCTGGTACCTTTGCAGCCTCTCAAGTCTGGCTCACCCCAGAGAGATGGGGATCTTCTGACAAAGTATGTCATCTTCCTCAGTGGCCTGGTCCACTGTCTTACAAGGGTTCTCTTAGTTTTTACCTGCCTCTTGCCTGCCAAGATGTTGTCCCATGTCTGTTTCCCTTGAAGACAAAGAACATTGACTCGTGTGCCCTGACCTGATGACCTTCCTGAGATATCTCAGAGGAAACTAGCTGGCTTGCTTTTCAACAGCTGATTTCAGATTCTAATTCTTTGCTGCCTTCTCAGCAGCAGAAAGAAGAAACATAGACATTTTGTCTACAATCCACCTTAATGAGTTCATGGAAAGGCTTGGAAACTATGACACTGAGGTAGACTATGTAACCAGGGCTACATTATGGTTTTGGTGGCCCTAGGAATTGTGTTTTTGTGGGCCCCTCCTCCATTAAAAATATAAAAACTTACATTTTATGTCTGTGTAGGCATAATGAAAAATACCCCAGTGTTGTATAAATAAACCCAGCTTGATGCTGAGCTTCTTCTACAGTGTATATGTAAAGCCCAGAATATTGGAACAATACCAGGTTAAGAAATTTTTAGTCTGAAGTGGTACATGCAGTAATTTAATGCAATGAATATTTGTTTGAGCACCTACTATGTACCAGGCAGAAATAGTTAAAGGGAATACAGATCAGACCAGAGATAAAGAGCGTGTGCTGGATCTGATGCTGGGTTCAGAGCCCCCAAGTTCTCTTTCAGTTTTTAAAGTGAGCTTTGAAGTCAGATAAACGAGTCAAACACATTTTTTCTCCACTTATTGCTCATGTTACAAGGGCAAGCTTCTTACATACCTGAGTCTATGTTTTGTTACCCACAAAATGAGGATAATAATACTCATTTCAGAGGTTATGAACGAATCAAATCATTTAGGCAAAGCACAATTTGTAAAGTGGAAGATATAGTAAACATCACTCATTCCAATTTTAAAATGATTTGGTGATAGGGACATCAGAGATTTGGGGTATAAAGTTAAATTGGTTTTTAATTTTAAAATGTGAATTTTTACATTCATTGTTTATTTTGTAGATTTACTATAATTCTAAGTTAGCTATCCCCAAAGTCAGTGTGTGACTTAATTAATATGCCAACATTTATTAATTCACCTAACGAATAGGACTTAAGCATCTTTTATGGCACAGCCAGTATATGCTTGGGGAGTCAGAACTACCCTTAACAGGAGCATGATCCAGACATGGTCATGAGAGGAGATCTTCCAGGAGGGAAATCCTGAAAGGAGGGAGATTCCAGTATGGTGGAAAATGGGCTAAAGCAAGCCCAGCTGCCAGCAGAGACACTTCCCGAATACTGGCAGGAAAAATTCTAGCAAATGCCTGGCTGCAGAGAATCCTGGGAGGTGGACTCGCCTCCCATTCTTGAATTGCATTTATTCTGGGAATCAAGCAGAGTGCTGTGTCAATCTGCTATGAGGGAGGCAGAGTTATAAATAGAAAATGTGCTGGAAATAGGAAATAAGATGAAAGATGGCATTTCGGGTTTTCACAGCTTTTCCCCCCTTCAGCAGAGGGAGAAAAGCCATATAATTTTGGGGGAGGCAAGAAATTCAGGAGCCACAGTTCCCAGAGAAGTGGAAGGGAGGGAGAGAGGAAGTAGAGGTATGAGAGTGATGAAAAGTGAAGAGGTGGGAAGAGTCAAGTGAGATGTGAACAGAGAGGTGGGGAGGGTAAGCTGGTCCCCTGGGCAGATGAGAGGAAATCAAAGAGAAAAACCCAGCACCAGGACGGTGAAGATTTACTCAGCTGGAGAGAGACTTGAAATAGCAAGATAGCAGTAACACGTGGCCAGAGGGAGTGATTGAGTAGGAAAATGATTAAAATGCTTAAGCCATAGGAATGTCGTGGGAAGGACAATAATGACTATGAGATAAAAACTCTAAGACTGACTAGCGACATTCCCAGGCAGCTCCATTACCCTTGACCCTCAGCCTTCTAAGTGTTGTTGACTCTGTAATGGGATGTTTTTCCATCAGGTGTTTTGGGAAAGGGTGTTCTAGCCATGACTGAGGACAGCTGTAGTGGAAAGAAGTCTTAGAGTCGGAGGGGAGCTCTAGTCCTAGTGTTGCTGTCAACAAGATGTGACCTTGAATGACTCACCTGACAAAAGTCTGTGAAGTGGGTTTGAATATAAATTTTGGAACAAACTTCCTGTGTTTGTAGTTTTTTGTTTTTGCTTTTGTTTTTAGTGCTGGGGACCAAACCCATGTGTACTCCAGCACTGAGCTGTACCTGTAGCCTTCCCCTTTTTACCTTGATCTATTTACTTCCCTTGTATAGACTTCATCTTCTTTAACCATGCAGTGCTGAATATTAGATGCTGTGTCTTAAAAATTGCTGCCTGGTGTAAAAGTTGACAGCTTAATATTGGATGAATACTTAGGGTGGGAAAAAATAGTGACTCCTCATTTAATTTGTTCATAGAAGAAATTAGCTGTCACGGAGATCATCCATTGATTGGATACTGGATGGATTAATACCCTTGAGTCTTGACCTAGCCAGAGCAGGTCTCCTTTTCTTATGGCAAAGATTCATGTTTCCTTGTTTCTCTGTACTGCAGGGGTGTTGAATTTGCATTTATACTGCTTGAGTGGGGAGCTCCAGCATATTAGGCCATATAACAGAGTTTTTAGCAGCTACCCACCCAGAAGAAGGTGGGAAGGAGGCCTATAGATGATATAAAATGGAGGTTCCTCAAAGAAGCCTCAAGGGAAATGTTATCATAGCACTCTGTGGAGATGTACCTGGTTGCTTTGTCAGTAGGTGTGGAACTGTATGGTCCTGCTTGTTGCCCCAAAGTGATTGGTCTTTCTCAGGTCACAATAAGTATCTGGGGGAGTCATAGCTCAGAGGGAACATAAGTCATAGCTCAGAAGTACGCTATGAAATGGTACTGTCCAAACTCATTAACTGGGAATAGCCATGTTAGGTATATATAGGAATTTGTATTCTTTTACATTAATCATCAATGCAATAATGGGTCTGCTCTTTGGCCCTTGAGCCTTACTTGTGGGGGACCTGGCCAGGAGCGAATGATTAAACTAAATTATTAAACTGCAGAACAAAAGTGCAATGGCCATATGAAGAATGAATGGTTAAACTACGGAGCAGAAGCACACAAATTGTGTGAGAATGAAATGGTTAAACCACAAGAAGTTTAGATTAGTGAAGCATATTTTGTCTGGCCCTTGTGATTCCCCTTTCCCCAAGAAAAACTGCCTAGCCTTGAGACAGCTCCTGGCCCAAACTGCTTTTCTCCTGCTTTTTTTCTTTCACCCTGATATTCTACATAAAAGCCAAAGAGTTCTCAGAATCAGGTCTTTTTTCTTCTCCCAGAGTCTCCCTACTTGGTGCTCTCAGTTGAGAAATAGCCCCTCTGGGCCTCTTGGTGATTGAACTAAGTCTTGTCTCTAAGTAATCTTTTTCATCCTCTAGGCTGCCTGTTGTGACACTAAGTTTGTTTCATGGGCCAGAGTTCTCTTGAGGCTTATACAAAGATTATCGAACTTAGCTATGAAGATTCTACTGCTTCTCCTCTACCCTCCTGCTCATCTTTTCCTTATCCCTGAAGGAGCTATGATACAAAATCTTACCTCTACCAGAGAGATAATGCTGAATCTTACCAGACTTTATTGCTTTCTGTAGTAGGCGAGTCTTCAAAAAGTTCAGGTAGTTTGTCCAAAGAAAGTACTGATTTGCCAAATCTTATATATTTCTGACAACAGGCTTGAATCTGCATACTGGAACCCTGGGTCAGTTATGGTTAAGATCTAGAATGTTTCCTCAAAAACTCATGAGTTCAGAGGTGGGTCTGTTGGAAATTGACTGGATTATAGGGATGCTATAGCTGACTTTCTGTTTGAAGGTGGGCCTGGTTGGAGGCTGGTCACTGGGGGCCTGACCTGGAAGGGGGTATCTTCCTCCCTAGCTTCTTCTTTCCCTTTATTCCTCCTGGCCATCGTGATGTGAGGCGTTTCATCTGCAAAGCTCTTCCACCAGGCCCTTCCTACCTTGGAGCCAGCCAACCATGGACTAAAAACATGAACCTAAATAAATCTCTCCTTTTAAATAGCGAGTGTTGGGTATTTTGTCCCACTGATAGTGAAAGCGACTAAGACAAGTTGTCTATCTGGGGGTCATAAGTCCTAGAGGTCTTAGATTTTTAGGAGTCCTGGCCTAAGAGACAAGAGGCTATTATATAAAGT
Organism: Hystrix cristata; assembly: GCA_004026905.1. Taxonomy (NCBI): domain Eukaryota; kingdom Metazoa; phylum Chordata; class Mammalia; order Rodentia; family Hystricidae; genus Hystrix; species Hystrix cristata. The sequence continues at coordinate 4,526 of PVJO010033548.1, forward strand.
ATTGTAAACAGCACACTCATACCTGTGGATAAATATGGGTCGGGTCTTGGGCAAACCATATTTGTGGGAAATCAAGACCATCACCATTAGGCAGAGTCCCCTCTGTTACCAGGATTTTGTCACAGTGACAAAATGGTGTGTTTTGGAAAACTGATCAACTACCTTTGCTTCTTAGAAGGAGGCAAACCATCTTTATTAGGTACTTTCCCATCACCAGGACCAAATACCCAATAGTGGCAATTTAAAGGAATGGTTTATTTTGGCTCATGGTTTTGCTGGGTTCAGTCTATGGTCAGCTGGCTCCAAGGCAGAAATAGCTTGATGGAAGTTATGACAGGGGAAAGCTACTAAATTCATGACACCCAGGAAGAAGAGAGAAAGAGAGAGGGAAGGGGGAAGGGGGGAGGAGCCAGAGACAAGAAAGAATACACCTTTCCAGCTCATGCTTCTAGTTATCTACCTCTTCCAACTGGGTCCCACCTCCTAACAGCACATTCAACTATGAACTCATCAATAGATTAATCCACTGATAAGTATAGCATCCCATAAGCCAGTCATCTTCAAAAATCCCCATCTCTGAACACATGAGACTTTGGGGGAACATTTTAGATATAAACAATAACGCCATCAAAGGATTGATGTGTGGCAGGGTCAGACTGACTGTTGCTTAGAATTGGAACTTTATTTGAGTTAGGGCCTTGTACCTCGGAGTACAGTGTGAGGCAGGCAGCATCACATCACCTGAAAGTCTGTCAGAAAAACAGATTCTCAGGCCAGATCTACAGGGTTAAAACTTCACTGACAAGTTTCCAAGTAATTTGTGTGTGTTCATTAAGGTTTAAGAAGCACTGTGTTAGAGTGCTCCCAAAAGGAAAGCAAATGTGTCTTCTGAAGTGTTATCATAGGCCAGTCATTTACACTGTAAGAAGAACAGCTTGATCAAATTGCTTCTTATTTATCTCTAAGCTAAAGTAAGCCAGAAGGGGGATTTTGGTTGAAAGGGAGGGGCACTGCAAGACCTGAATTCTTGACTCCTACTGTAACTTCAGGAAGAGTAACAGTCATCCAAAGGAATCTGACACATAGAAGAACTCAATGTGTTTTTTAAAATTTGGCTAAATAACTGATTCGCAATAGGAAAATATATGTAATTTTATGTTTTTCAGTATTTGCCGTATGCTCTGCTGTAGTAGGTGGAATAATGGACCCCAAAATATCTGTGTCCTTAATCCCTAGATTAAGGAATGTGAATGCAAATGCGAATGTGAATGCGTTAACTTACATAGCAACAGGGTATTAAGGTTGCAAATCAGCTGATTTAGCCTGAATTGTCCAGATGGGCCCAATTTAATCACAAATGTGTTGACGTGAAAGAGGAAGCAGAAGAGGAGATGAGAGTCAGAGGAGAGGTAAGAAGGACGATTCCTGCCCTTGCTTGCTTTGAAGACAGAAGAAGGCCATAAATTGAGGAATGTGGGTGATGATCCCTAGAAGGTAGGAAAGGCAAAGAAACAGATTCTGCCTTCAGAAAAGAATGTAGTCCTCTAGCACTTTGATTTTTGCCCAATAAGACAAGTTAGACTTCTTACCTACTGAGCTCTATGAGAGTAAACTTATGCTGTCTTAAATCAGTAAGTTTGTAGTAATTTGTTATGGCAGCAATATGAAACTAATACACTGGGGAACAGTTAGTTCATTCATTCTGAATACGAAAAACAGACAAAACTTAAGTGCTCTCTCTGTTTTCTTTTTTATACTTCTTGTAAATCAAGTGCACAAGGTTGAAATCTGGCTCATTTCATATAATATTATAAATAGTACTATTTTGGGAAGTACTTTCTCTTTGTGTGTGTGTGTATGTGTGTGTGTGCGTATGTGAGTGGGTACTAGGATTTGAACCCAGGTCATTCTCACTGAGCTACTGAGCTACCTACCCAGCTTTTTTTTTTTTTTTTTTTTGAGACAGGCTCTTACTAAGTCATAAACTTGCAATCCTCAGCCTCCTAGAGTGCTAGGATTACAGGCATGTACCGCCATGCCTGGCAACCTTTTCTGGTTTCAAAACAATTTTAAACATATTATTTTTTTACCCTTCATCTGTCATTCCCAATCCCACTGCCTCCTCCAATACCCATCTCCTCTAATGTACTTAATATAGTTCTACAGTTGAATGGGCCAAAAATAGTCCAGGTTCTTGTGCATGACAAGGAAAGAATTGCCAACTGTACACTTCATAATAAGTAGTAAGTAGCTAGATTTATTGAAGGTCATAGGATGGTAGCAATAGAACAGGCAGAAGGGCAACGGGAAAAAGGAGGAGGAAGAGGAGCTCTTGATAACACAGGCTTCCAGTATTTAAAGGATCAGACATGCTGACTCCAAGTGCCTCCCGCTGTGGTCAAAATCCTCTGGCTCCAGGTGCCTCCCATTGTGGACAGATGCCTCTGAATCCAGGTGCCTTCCATTCCATCTCTGGTGTGGATGATCCACCACCTCAGGCATCGTGACCTCCTTAAATGGTAACGTTGTGTTTATAGTTGAATAAAGGGAAGGGAGTGGATCCCTCAATTTCCCTGTTCCTAACTGTACTACTTTCTTTTTGTTTTTTTTGACCACGTCTGGCACAAGATTTCTTTTTTTTTTTAATTTGCCAAGAACATGTATTGGTACATTATATACATAGTGATCATATTCATCGTAGTTAATTTGTACCTGTACATGATACATCTTGGTCCCCGCCCTTCTTTCCCACTCCTCCCTTCCAACCCATCTAATATATTTAATATAGTTCTTTCATCCACTCTTTGCCTACCCACAATTGTAAAAGATTTTTTCCTATGTTTTGTTCTAGAAATTGTGTAGCTTTAGATTTTATGTCACATGAACATATTCTTAACTTGCTCCTTTGGTCTCTTGGGTGCTTGGGCCCATGGATCTTTTTTGGAAGGGTCTGTAATATCTCTTTTTATGCATAACAGGAGCAGGCCTTGAGACCTAGCTGAAGCCATTTGATTACATCATCAGTCACGTGGGCTCATAGCCATGTAGACATTGCTTTGAGTGTGTCCCCCAAAATCTCATGCATTGGAAAAGTAATCTCCAAACATATATTAATGCTATTTGGAGGTAGGGCTTTTCAGAGATAATTAAGATTAGATGGGGTCAGAAGGGTGGAGCCTCCATGATGGCATTAGTGACTTTATAGAAGAGGAAGACAGACCTGAGCTGGTGTGTTTGCTGTCTCACCATGTGGTGACCTCCACCACGTTACTATGCAGCATGATGTTCACCAGATCCAGCACCTTGCTCTCAGGCTTCCCAGACTCCAAATGAGAGAGTTTAATAAGCATCTGTTCTTTACAAATTATCCATATGTGGTATTATGTTACAGCAACAGAAAATGGACTAAGAGAAACATACAGAAGAAATTTAATAATTGCACTGAATGATTCTGTCCTACTTAGGTACTATAATGTAGAACATGAATAGTTGTCTCATTGAGAGTCTCAGGGGTACCAGGAGCTGATTTGGTTACAAAAAATGTGAAGATCTTCTTACCCAAGGACCTGGGGGAAAGAGGAATCAGGAGGAAGCAAGATGTTCATCTGGGATGTTTGTGACGAGCCAAGCAGAAGACAAAAGATATGATTTTACACCTTAATGCTGTAAGGAAGAGGAGAAAAAACAGAGGTGGTACCTGGGCATGGGAGTTGGGTGGAGGGGGAGTGCCATGGAGAGGAGGAAGAAGACCCAACATGACTTTAACCAGTGAGCACCCTGTGAGCACAGTGCCACCCTGACACCATGGGAGTTTGCAGCTTTGGGCTGCTCCAAGGGCACCAGCCTTGGCATAGATGTCAGTGTGGTCACCCAAAAAAGAATGTAGATGAAAAACAAGGGACAAAAATGCAGAAGCAAGCTGCGTGTGGTGGCACAATCTTGTAATCCCAGCACTCAGGAGGCTGAGGCAAGAAGATTGCAGTGAGTCTGAGGCCAGCCTGGGCTACATAGTGAGTTCAAAGCCAGCCTGAACTACATAGCAAGACCCTGTCTTGGGAAAACAAAAATAAAAACAAGAATGAAACAAAAAATGCAGAAGCAGAAGCTATAGCCTAAGCGTGGGTCATTGCCAGTAACAAGATGGGAAAAGAGGCCTGAGTAAGCATTAGGTACAGTTACAACGGAAATGACTGGCCCAGGTGAGTGCTGCTGATTAATTATGGACATATTGCTATAATCCCAGTGCTATGGGGGGCTGAGGAAAGAGAGTTACAAGTTTGAGCCCAGGCTGAGCAACTTAACAACATAGTGAGATCCTGTCTCAAGATGAGAAGAAAAAAAAAATGGGGCTGGAGATTTAGGTCAGGGCAAAAACTCTGGGTTCAATACCCAGTACTACTCCCCCCCAAAAAAAAACCCAAAAGGCTTCCTTGGAACAATTGAGGATATTTGATGTTCTGGAATTATTATTACTTTTCTGAGATGTATTACGCTTCTATGAATTACATAAGAAAAGGACAATGTTCTTATTCCTGGAGATGCATCCTGAACTATTTGGGATAAAGTGTCATGATATTTATGATTTATTTTATGCCTCACTTTCAAATGGTTCAGAATAATTATAAACGTATATGCACACTACACATACAGATGAAGCAATTGTGGCAAAATGTTAAATGGTGAATAAAGAGGAGGTATTTAGGTTTTCATCATTTATTCCTGTAATTTTTCTGTGTTTAAAAATGTTTGAAGCAAACATGGGCCTGGAGAAAGAAAGGCATCGGGAAAAGCCGGAAGTCTGCCCCAAACAGAGGACATGGTCTTCTCTTTTTTTCCCCATAAAATTTCTATGGATAGTATATGCACGGGGAGAAAGGACAGACTTCAGCGACCTCGCATTTGAAAGCTAAGTGCCCCTCTCCGTTACGTGGCCCAGAGCATATGGTTTAAGGCCGTGGCTTACTTGTGACTCTTCTTCCCCAGGCACAAACCCAAATTTGGGGAAGTTCTTAAGGAGATGAGACCCCGAAGAGATGAAAGCGTGGCAGTAAGTGCGAGAGAAAAAACTAGGTATCAAATGACCTCTGCAGGAGTGCAGAGGGAAGGAAGAGAAGAGAACTACAGAGAGAGGGACACCACTCTTCACTAAGCAGTGCCCGGTATGCAGACTCTCTCCATCAAATGGACTTGACCTCTTGTTGAGGTACAGAATGAGGATGGGGGTCAGGAAGGAAGATGGTTCGACTTTCTTCCCTTCCCAGAGGCAAAGTGTCAATAGGCAATATACGAAGGCCGCCCTCCCGATGCTGCAGTGTCTTTAAAGGAGTTGCATGAAGGAGAAGTTCCAACTTGGAAGGTCAGGGTCAGGCAAAACAGTACTGTTGCTGCGTTTCTTGAAGTTGTGTTCAGCGCCTAAGAGCTCGATTGGAAAAGGAAGGGCTTTGAGTTGAAATGCTTAGAACCTTTGGAGGAAAAATTATGAACACCAATGATGACTTTTTTTAAGCACCAAAGACTGATATAATGTCAGTTTAGTAAAGGAAGCATGATTTTCCCAGAGGAGTCATCCACGTCTCGTCCTTCCAAAAATGATAACTTTTGTTATGTTGAGCTTGTTTTCCATAACCTGGCAAAATAGAGGTTTAGTCCACAGGCATAATTCAAGTCCTGTAACTAGAATATTGTGGAGACGAAGTAACTGAGATCTCTTTGGTATAATTATTGGCATAGTTACTCACACTTTAGTCACTTTTACAAATATTTTGTAATAGAGTTGAATTCAGAGAAAGGGCAAAAGTTATAGGTGAGATTTGAGGGAAAGGGGTTAGAAAGCCCAAATTCCTTGAAATAAAGCAGGAAACACCCGGCTTCCAATTTAACTGGATGTTGGATGATAGTCCCGCACTGAGCAACCATAAGTTGAGCCACCTGCAACTTTACTTTCAGACTCCCCTGAACTCTGTCTTCTGTCACCTTTCTAAAACAATCAAACCATCCTTGCTCACAATGAGAAGTACTTTCTTTGATGCCTTACTGTACCTTTTCATAAATATTTAGAAAAGAGGCAATTCCTTTAGCTGAAAAAAATTCGTTTCGGAAGACAGTGACTTACTTCCTCTGATCAGGAGTTAGTTCATCCTGCATTCCTATTACTACTCTTTACAATACTTACCATCCAGTTGTTGTGTGTGGGGTGTGGTGTGATGTGCCTGTCCTAGATTCTTGGTATCCCAGAGAAAGAATTGAGCAGGACACACCGAAGTAGAGGCAAAAGCATAGATTTATTAGCAAGGGTCTGCTCCTCAGGGCGGGAGTGGGCCAATGAAAAGAGCTTATGGCGCTGAAGAAGCCAGGTGTCAGAGCCTATATGTAATTCTTACAGGGAGGGAGTAGTTCTTTGAACTGGCACAGGAATTCACTCTAATCGGGGGCAAGTCTCCTTTCTGTTGGATAAGGGGAGTTTTTGTCCCCATATGGATTTTTGTGGAACTGTCAGTGTCCCCAGACACGGGTGTGTGTGTGCGTCAAGACCACAATGTTTCAGCTATGAAGAATGACAAACTAGAGTCATTTACAGGAAAATAGATGGACCTGGAAAATATAATGTTGAGTGAAATGAACCAGACTCACAAGCTGGTATCCCCATCCAAGAGAGGCAAAATACAAACAAAAGAAAAGGGTAAACAGTAGATAGAAAAAGGCAAAGTGTTAGATATAAGCCAATAGACAAAGTGTTCAAGGGAACAAGAAGAGGGCAAAGGAAGAGGGAATGGGAATCCAGAAGAATAATGATATCTTAAAAATAAGAACCTAATAACCCAAATTTAAAACAGTGACATGTACAGGAGGTACTACAGTAACTTTATGTAGTTATGACTTAATGCTGCATCTATGTGGTTGTTTACATTGCTCACTGTCATAAGCAAAAGGCACAATGTACTGTGGCCTGTAACCTTGTGTAATAGCCTGTAAGTTTGTGTGATTTTGGATAAATTTTAATAAAAATCTATAAAAACTCCACAATGTAAATGAGGTTATAATTAATTATAAACGAGTTAGGATCACTTTTGGTTGTTCAGGATATTCTATAGGGCATTTGTTCCCAGGCGTGGCTAGTTCTTAGAGGTGGGTGCTCTTCGTGGTTTCTAGAGAGCTTAACTGGGTCCCCTAGAAGCTTATAGCACACTCACCCTCTTGTCTTTACTGGCTGTGGTCCAGCTGCTAGAAACAGGCATTTTCTGTGGTTTTTGGAGAGCCAGTTTCTTCTTTTCCCCTTTGCCCTTAGGCCTCCTCCTTCCTCCTCCTTCCAGGAATTTCTCTCTACTTCTTGCCTCGGAGGGATTTGGCACAGTGAGAGACTGAGGCAGTTGTAAAATACATATTTTATTTTATTTTTTTT